>JACBAH010006552.1:0-11695 GCA_014282315.1 Neospermospora avenae | reverse complement strand
TTTGGCTAATGGAATGTACAATGTCGGAATCATGTACACAGGTAATTTCTCAGCCAGAATTCCATCAGCTGCAACTATCGATTTCTTAAGGCTGCTTGACATCTGAAGAACTAGTGTTTCTGAATCCAAGTGGGAACGAGGAACTTGCCCATCAATCGAAAAGAATGCTGCAAGACATTGATTCTCGCGACCTATGCGCCATAAGAAGTTAGCAATCGCTTCTCGTCTTGAATGCAGGTCTCGAAATTTCCTAAGAAATATGTGCGGACAATATAATAAGAAAGGACTCATTCCGCAGTACTTACCAGGGAGTGTAACTTGTTCGACCGCCACTTGCCGAATACAGCTGAGATTTGAATGCAGATGGTGCTCAATATCACCAAGTTCCATCCGCTGTCCTCGGACTTTTACTTGTGTATCTTTGCGTCCAACGAATCGGATCGATCCATTTGCACCTCTCGAAGTATCGTACCGGACAAGATCTCCAGTCTTGTACATTCTTGCAAAATTTTCAGGATATCTATCAGCAGTCACGATACCATCAGAGCTACAGCCATTTGCATTATGGCCGTTTCCTATCGTCGAATCTGACCCGTTTTTGTGCGTTGCCCCACTCGACACTTTGCTTGTGTTCAGCCGTAACTTTGAATTGTTGATGAATACTTGGTTGGTTTTCTCTGGGTCATCCAAGTAACCTCGAGCTAGTGTTGGCCCCTCAAGCAGAAGTTCACCCACGGCTCCTAGGGGCGCAAGTTTGCTGTGGTCGTGGGGGTCAACTATCCAGCAAGCACCTCCAACAGCACTTCCAATCATGTCAGGCGTAGTATCTCTTCGGACATTCTCATTTATGACCGAGAAAACGCAAGTTTCACTTGGTCCTGTCAAGTATTAGTCATAATATATGGTATGTAAATAAGGCGTGATGGTACAAAAAGCAGAGGTTAGAGACCAGATGTGAGTCAGTCAAACTGCAATTGTTTCGTGAAACCTCGCTGCTAAATGCTGGATATTCTGGGTGGCGTTCAAACTTACCATAGCCGTTGATCAGATTGACACGATCGGCCCATACATCAATATTATCAGGCCCTAATGCTTCACCACCTAGGATCAGCGTCTTCAAATCCGGAACTTCATCTGGAGATATTGTGCGAACAAATGAAGGCGTGAAGAATGCCCAATTGACTCGGAGCTCTCTCATGGTCTTCGCAACCGCTTCTAAGCGCTCAGATTCGGGAGCGATGCACACACATCCCCCGTTGAATAGGGTGGTGAGAATCTCCAAGATGCAAGCTTCAAAAGCATACGACGAGAAGTGTATTACGCGAGAGTCGGAGTTCAAATTCACACGTTTGCCATGTGCTGCAGCGGCAGTGGAAAAGCCCGTATGGGTCATGTTGACGCCCTTGGGCTTTCCTGTCGAGCCCGAGGTGAAAATAACATAACAGGTATTATCTGACGTGACAGTAATGCAAGCCTGTTTGTCGTTCTGTTTGCACATGTCGACAGTCTTCTTGCTGACGCAAAATGCTCTTTCGGATAACGATCTGCTCAAGCCCTCATGCTGTGGGGAACACAGGATTACGGACGACTTCGTTGCATCAACGATTTCTTGGAGGCGCGAGGCCGGGTGTGATGGGTCCATGGGCACGTAGCCTCCTCCGGCCTTTAAAACTGCGAGCATGGCAACCACAACCCACGCGGATTTCGCGAAGCAAAGCGGAACAAGTGATTCTGGGCCAATATTGAAATAAGTTACCAAATAGTGAGATAGCTTCGACGACAACATTTCAAGCTCTTTATATGTCATGTTCTCGTCCCAAGAGCTTACAGCGGAGTTTTTCGGATTGCTCAACGCGTAGGATGATATCACGTCGTGGACACATCTTGGTATCGGCATCGGCAGGCTTTCATTCCAAGACGAAATTAGCTCGATGTCCTGTGGGCTACAGAACTCAATCTCATCAAGGCGTTTGGGACCAGAGTCCTTCGATATTAGCTGATTGACAACGTGCTCGAATTGTTGTATTATTGACTGCATTTGTGTAGCTGAGGTAACCTCTGAATCATATTGTGCTTGCAAGTCAATACCCGTATCCGTGACTTGACACGCCAGAATCATCAAATAGTTAGATGGCGATTCATGCTTGGTGAGTGAAAAATCCATTGGACTAGCCCTTAGAGATTGGAGCGCCGTACCATGAGGATGTATGGCTAATAGTGTCTGAAAATCGCAGGCTTTGGCTGAATCTAGACTGACAGCTTTTATATTCTGTAATCCGAGATTTTGCCACTGCTTTATCTCCTTCATCTGGCCGTCAAGATCGGATATAAATTGCTCAATACTGGTTGTCTTATCAATCGAGACTTTGAAAGGAACAGTTGCGAATACTGGTGCAACCAGTGAGTCGATCCCTGGCATCGATGCTGACTCGCCTCGACCATCCAGCGACATTCCAAAGACAACAGTTTCGGGAGTGTCACTGTATTTTGCTAACAAGAGAGCCCATGCGCCCCGAATAATATTCGCGATGGATGTTGCCGGAGTTTTATCATTCCCAAAAGAGGTCGAGTAGTTGAGAGCCTTTTTAGCCATCGCTTTGTGTCCCGCAGGCAGTTTAGGATATGGCGAAAATGCGATGCCTGAGAACTGTTTCCTCCAATATATCTCAGCTCCAACGATATCCATGTGGAATACTGCCTCCGAGAAATTTTGAAAGGAGGTGGTATCTGACGGTTCGATGGGTCTCAAACCCGTAATTGTTGACTCGTAGTTGGTAGCTACTTCTCTAAGAATCAATGAGACGGAATATTGATCAAATACGGAATGGTGCGCAGTCCACACAAAGTACCGGAGACCTTTGTCGGGTTCCTCGAGCATCGCAAATCTCGAAAGAGGTTCTCCATCTTTAAAAGGAGATGCCTTGTCTTTCTCCAGAAAGTTGTCGAGCGAGTCCCCTGTTCTCCAGCAGACGCTCTCTTTCAATACCACTTGAAGAGAGCACATCGTTCCGACATGAATGATTCTAGTACGCAGAATGACATTTTGACTAACGACATGCTCCCAAGATGTACGGAATGTGCTGGTATCTATGTCCGGATTGAGCGATATAACATGCTGCACCATGTACGTTTCTGGCTGCATGTTTGATAGAGCGATTAGACCTTCTTGAAGAGGAGTTGCGGGATACACCTGTTGGATCATAGATCTTTTTATGCCATGTCTCGCCTCTAGCTCGTAAATGACTCTCTCGCTTAGCGGTTTTGCGACCATAGCCATGTCTGATAGTTTTGGATTCTGAAATATGTCGGCCACTGTTATTGTGATACCGTTGTCCCTGACGGCCGCTGCCAGTCTCATTGCAACCTGGTAAATTCTTAGTCGATCTTACCGGTCAACTTCCACAATATGAAACTTACAACGCTGTCTCCGCCCAGTCGGAAGAAATTGTCATCAACCCCGATCGACTTGAGATTAATCGCAAGTGATTTTGCCCACAGCTTCTGGAGTGCTTTTTCCATTTTAGTTCTAGGCATGAGCTTCTCTGCCTGGAACTCTGCGAGAGAATAAAGTGTAACTTGATCAGTCGCTAGACTTTGCACCATTCGTGAGAGCTTTCCCCGATCGATTTTTCCTGATGTCAGTAGTGGCATTGCATTCATTGGGCAATAGATTGTTGGCACCATGTATGATGGTAAATTATCTGCAAGATATGTGTTTAGGTCAAGGAGTATTTGCCGTAGGTTTCGGGGTATTGTGAGCATCAGGTCATCTTTGTTGGCTTCGGTGGAGTGTTCATCAAACTCAAGGAATGTTGCCTTTGCCATGCGTCAGTAGTGTTAAGCTCAGTGATTTTGATACAAGCATTGTTACTGGCAGCCATGACCATCGCAATTACCATCTATGAAGGAGCATAACTCACAAGCATTCCACCACCTGGGTGCTCGGTGGATTCGGCATACACGACTGCCATGTTGATCAAGCTGTGGCTTGACAAGCCCTTTTTGACTTGATATTCTATCTCACCTAGTTCAATACGCTGGCCATGAAGTTTAATCTGCGTATCAATCCGCCCTAGTATCTGAATTGAACCATCTCCGTGATACCTTCCTAGGTCGCCACTCTTGTAAAATCTACGCGGTGGTATGGTTTTATCTTCTTTGAGCCATGCTGGATTTTCGATAAAGGACGCGAGGGTTTTCTCTTTATCTTTCAAATACTCTCTTGCCACGTTTGGACCTTCCAGAAGTAGCTCTCCGACGGCTCCAACAGGTTGTAGTTTATCGGCATTCGAGGGATCCACTATCCATACCAGAAGACCAACAGCTCTGCCGATATTGTCTGTTCTGTCATCTTCGACTAGTCCTACGCGTAGGGTAGAACAAAGTGCAGCCTCTGCAGGTCCGTAAAGGTTTACGAGTTTCAGTTTAGGTGCTAATGTGGTTATATTTATCTTCTTGAGAGGCTCCCCAGCCAGTGCGATGGCCTTAAGCGAGTGGATTCTGTCCGCATCTAGAAGTGATGCGACCGTAGGAGTCAAATGAGCCCAGTTCGCGTTCATACGACATATGGCTGTCTCTAGATCATTAATTCGTTCTTCCTCAGAAGGTATGCAGAGCACGCCACCTCGAGTCAGCGACATGAAGATCTCGGTGATACTCACGTCGAACACATAAGCTGAGAACTGTAATGTTCTTGCATTGGCTCCAATCTCCATTAGGTCTCCGTGAAAGTGCAACGAGGATGCGATTGTGGAATGAATATGAACAATGCCTTTTGGGGTGCCAGTAGATCCAGATGTGAAGAGTATGAATGCAGCATTGTTCGGTCTCACATCGGGGCAAGGTTTGACTGATGTTTCTCGTACCAGTGTTGCTGAATCGAAAAGTGCTTGATTTACTGGGACAATGTGCTTCACAAGGCCATGAAGATCCTCGTCGTTGAATAATTGATGGTTGAGTGTCGATGTCAAACAGCAAATAGGATCGGTGTCCTTAATTATCCGCTGCAATCGTTGCAACGGGTGCGATGAGTCAATGGACACACACACTCCACCAGCCTTCAAAACTGCCAGCATAGCTACTATGGCTAATGTGGACTTTTCGAAACAAAGAAGCACATGAACCTCGGGAGCTACACCCAAAGAAACTAAAATATGAGCTAGGTGGGTTGAGTAGACCTCGAGCTCATAGAACGTCATCTCGCGTTCCCATGAAACAATTGCCAGTTGGTGTGGTTGTTTGGCGGCTTGGGCAGCAATGATATCATGTAGACAAGCTTCTATAGTGTGAGGATAGCTTCTGTTCCAGCTCCATACTTGAGATTTATGGTGCTCGCTGAAAAGATCTAACTGGCCGACTCGCTGATCAGGGTCATCTGTAATTGTCTCTAAAGCCTTGCTGAACGTCGAAGCTATATTTTCGGCGTGCTCAGATGATACCATATGGGTTCTGTACCATATTTCGACTTTCACCATTGATGGCGACACCCTTATGCGCAGTCAGTATGCAGTTTATTCCCTTGTGTCTGGGAACAGTGTATCAAATAGCTACGATTTTACGGGAGCTCGAAATGTAAAGAGCAGCGGAGGAAGCCAGTACTCACCAGCACTGCACATTAACGTCATACTGAACAAAAAAGAATTTAGCAAAGTATTTCTCCGATAGAAGGTTACCTTTACCTCAGTTGGAGACCAATCATGCATATTTCTGAGAGATATGCTGGGGTCGCTTCCAGAAGTCAAGGAAACTTGCTTGAGGACAGTCATCGAAGTATTGAATAGTTGCTGGCCGTAGAGACCAAGCACATGCTGGATTTGCGCAAGAGACGCATGCTGATGTGGTAAGCTGTTTTCATAGTCTGTCTGTGCCGTTGCAATGATGTCCTTGATCATGCTTGACTCTTTCAGATCTAAACGGCACACAAGCATATTTATAAGTGGACCGACGATTTCTCCGATTCCGGCGAGGGGCAGATCCCTGCCACTTGTAATATATCCAAAGGCAACTTCGTCCAAGCCCGAATACGTTCGTAAGATCAAGCCCCAGGTTGCTCTGAAAAGAGCGGAAACAGTCAATTCTTGGCTTTGACAGAATTTCAGGAGGTGTTGTGGATTGTTGATCTCAACAGCAACAGCCCGAGTTTCGGCCATGGGTGGCTCTCTCGAGAGACTGTAAGCGAGATTTGGGAGGACGCATGGATGCATCCCATCTAGATATGACTTCCAGTACTTGTTATCGATGCTGCGATCATCATGTTGCAGAGTATCGATATATGTTGAGTATGGATGTAGCTCCTGCACTTCTAGATTTCCATCGTAGGCTGAAATGATATCTCGTACAATGACGGCGATGGACGTTCCATCGACAATGGTATGCTCGGCATTCAACCTGCAGAATGTTCGCCTGGAAGTTGTCTCGAAAATAGTGAGGTTATGAGGTGGTTGCTGATCAATGTATGCAGGTGCAGAGTGTTTGTTGAACATCTTGATGATATCGTTCTCCGATTCAGCTGTGATATGGCTACGGACTATCGTGGATGTCCTCACATCCCAGTTACGTAGGACCACTTGATCGAAAGATCCGATCTGGGATAAGCTTCCGACGAAGAAAGTCCGCAAAACGCCATGACGATTGACCACTTGCTGCCAAGCATCTATGAGCCTTCCAGTGTTGACGACAGTATCATGCTTCTTGGGCATGACCTCATATATTGCCGAAGTGTTGTAGTCTCCACTCAATCTTGCCTTGCTTAGCAACATCCCTTGCTGCATGGGGCTCGTTGGATATGCGTCTTCGATGCCGGCGGTTTTTGGCACTCCTACTTGGTGCAGGTTCTCCACGATTGATTTATGGGCGGCATGGTGCTTTTTTTGAAGGGCTGCTTTTTGAGTCTGATCTGTAGCCTTTGTAGTGGTTCGTGGCGCGAGCTCAGAAATAGTTCCATACTTTAGAACATCCTGGGCACGGAGACTGATATTATGATCTAAGCAGCGAGCTCCAAAAACCATGGCAAGAATAGAATCTCCTCCAAGAGAGATGAAAGACTGGTTGCGTCCAACCTTCTCGAGCGGTAAGTTCAACACTTCGCTCCAAATATGTTGCAAACGCTCCTCCATCGCTGTTTGTGGAGCTTGCGGAGAGCTGCCGAAAGATGCTATGCTTTCAAAAGTGTCTATATCCATTTCCTCAACAAAGCGTTTCAGTGCCAGTCGATCAATCTTTCCCGTAATAGTGAGAGGTAACTGTTTCAACATGACGAACATTGAAGGGATCATGAAGCTTGGGACTCGTAGGGCCAATGATCTTTGAAAATCGGACACCCATAACGATGCTGCTTGCACTTCAGAACCTTTCAGTAGAGAGATTCTTTCCAAATCGGAAACCTCTGTAGCGAAATAATGCAGCGCAACTACTGCAATTAGGCGATGCTTGCATAGTCCTTTCTTGGTGATGATTGCTAGGGAGTTCCTCACACTCGGGTCCGTGCCAAGGTTTCTCTCAACTTCTGACATGTCGAAACGCTGGCCTCTGATTTTGACCATACTATCACCCCTTCCAGCTAACACAAGACTGCCATCTGAGTTTTGACGAACGAGATCGCCTACTCTATACCAGCGAGACCCATAACTGGAGGAAGTCATCAACCAATCAGGGCGCTGTAAGAACTTCTCGGCTGTCTTCTCGTCGTCATTAAGGTACTCTTTGGCAATCCAGGGAGCATGAATAATGATTTCTCCAACAGATCCGATAGGAACTTGCTTCGCGGGATTTCCTGATTCAACGATGCGACAGACTGCTTTACATCTTCCGAGATTCTGCACGTTCGAATCCTTGGTCAGAGGACCGGGTCTGGCGAAAACCGCAGCTTCTGTTGCTGCCCAAATGATCCACACTTTAGTTTGCCTGGATTCCCATTCATTCACTAGCGCCTGTGAAACAGGTTCCCCGGCCAACACAAGCGTCTCCAGATACTTCACGGAATCTCGCTTAATTGTCTTGATGATCGAGGGAGAGAGGAAAGCCCACGTGATCCGCATGTCGTTGAATACTTGTGTAAGAGCATTTCTGTAGGCCATGATTATCAGCAAATCTGTAGCCAGAAGTTTTTCATGAGAGCATTTTTTATATTTCCTGAAGTTTTAGGAGTAGATCTGCTTCCGTGGTACGTACTGTTTCGACACCTCGTTTGGGATACAAATAGTAGCTCCAGCCCAGAGACTCTGTACTCATTGAGGTTAGCGATTGAACTTACATCAGATGATGATTTCATGATAGGAGGCCACGATATGCCTCAGAATACGTATGAAATTTTGAATCGAACGGAGAAGATAATGAGATCCTCACTACGTACCAGGGTTTCAATAATACAAGGTGTCCAGGCGTAAGATGAACTTTGCAATACTCGGGATCCAGGTCCGAGACTAGTTCCTTCGAATACCTTACCCAAGCCTGAAAGAAAGCCTCCGTGCATCATGATCGCGCCTTTGGGCTGCTATTGATTAGTTTTGTGAAGGCTTTGTGGTAGAGATGGCTGCTTACTTTCCCAGTAGTACCACCTGTGACATGTCAGCTTCGATTTAGTAAGGAGAAAGAGGAAACAAAAACTCCCAGACTTCACTCACTCGTGTACATAACATATGCTTCACTTTCTGATGAGACAACAGGCAGAGGAGCCCAAGAGTCTGTCTTGGATAGATCTTCCATATGACTCCTTGAGACGACCACCGTAGTTTCGACTGAATCTACCAGCAATCCAGAGCATTGACTTGAAGCTAGTAGTATCTTCGGCTTGACATCTTCCATAATTTCCTTCAGTCGTAGAACTGGCTGAGAAGTGTCAACTGGCACAAATGCTCCACCGGCTTTCGACACAGCGATAAATGCGATGACCCACCAGGCTGATTTCTCAAAGACAAGTGGGACTTTCATGCCAGGCAGGACTCCAACTGCCAAAAGATGTCGGGCGAGACAAGACGATAAGTCCTCTAGTTCTTGATAGGTCCATGTCTCGTCCCATGCATCAACAGCTATTTAGAGCATCAGCATTCTAGGCTTGGGGAGCATACTTAGAGGATGGAGCTCAACTTTAACATGTAGCTCCTGGGAGATAATCTCGCATGATAATGAAAAAAGAGAATAAGCTAACCTGTGGCAACTGGGTTCAGTCTTGCTCCGATAGAGATTGCTTCATGGAACGTCAAGTCCAGTGGTTTCAAATTGAGTTGATTCCATCGGTTTACCTGCGCAGCATGATGGTCGCTAAATAGAGACTGGTCTGCAATGCTTCGATGCGATCCCTCCAGAACGCACGACATTGCCATCTCAAAGGCACTCGCTACATTTTCAGCCTGCCCGTCTGATAGAACTGACTGCCTATACCACAGCCTTATCCGGATGGCAGCCGCTCCGAGTTCGATCTCAAGCTTGATCATCTCTGACATCAATTCACCGCCTTCAGAATGCAGACTATCTGCAACTCTATCTATGTCGATATCGTTGGTGCCATCCGTAACTTCATTTCGCCGAGGCGTATGTGCTGCCGAATCTTTCGAACGAAAGTTTATCGCTGTATTGAAAAGCCCAGCTTCTCCGAATTTACAAGCAGACTCAAGATCTTTCAGAGGAGAGCTATTTCTTGAAGAGTCACGTGCAAATGTTGAGTTCGTAGTGTCCAGTACATAGTCAAGACTAGACTCCCGTTGTATGTTCAGAATACAAGGAAGGAAATATGACGAGTCCTCGCTGTACGCAAAGCACACTTCATCACTGCCTGTATAACTTCTGAGAACAAGTCCCCAGGCGGTCTGGAAGACTGTTGAGTACCTGAGTTCGTGGTTCTTGCAGAAGGACTCCAATTGGCGCAGAGATGGAGCTTTTACTTCGATGAATAGTGTTCTGCTCGAATTTGCGTGGATTCCGTCATTCAAAATAGGAAAGAGACATTGCTCTTTGTCACGGAGACGAGTCGTCCAATATTCAAAGTCGGATGTGTTCTGTGACATGGCCGAGAATGTAAACGCTTCCGTTGCCGAAGGTAGACTTGTATAGATAGAACAGTATTACGGCAAAGTTCGAGTAGGATAAATTGGATTTAATTCGCCTCAAAAAGATCGCAACTCAATCATCACTTCCAAATTCTTAAACTCCATGACTAGTCCAGCCTACCACTGTCTTAAATTTGAATTTCTCAGCCTTGCACATGCGACAGTGGCAAAGCACTCGACCAGTTGCGTTCTCTTCCGTACCCCTCTTGGGTTTGAAAGGACATAGATTGTACGTGAACCTGCTCATCAATCATACTTTATGTCATTACTTGTAAGCAGGTGTTATCAGGCGAAGCTGACATGGAACTCGATCCCTCTGCCCTCACTTCGGGACGTTGGTACTGCCAGATAACTAGGTACATGAATCGGCCTATCTTTAAATCCGACATGCCTGGAGTGGCAAGCTAGTCCTATTCTGCTAGAGGTTCCCACGCAATAAACCCATCAGGTATTGATTAGAATCGGCTCTTGTACCCGCAAACAGTAGGACCTTGGCGACGGCCAGTCATTGTAGGGTTTAAAGCTTTGGCTGCTCGGCGCAAGACGAAGCCTTGGGAAGTCAAGGTGTTCCTTCCGCTGGTGCTCGTACTTCGAGTTCGGTATGCTTAACTCCGTGGCTCTGAACCTGTCCAAAGTGGACGTACAGGAGAGTTACGGATTTATATGGACCTATACGAAGTCTTGATAGACATACTTCGTATAGGTTCAAACCCACGGAGAAACCGAGTATACTTACCTTCGTTGAGTCATTTAAATTCCAAGCAGCATCTTGAAGTTTCGCTTTACATTTCGAGTCACCAGAAACCCAGGAACAGTATACGTACCTCGATAACAGGTTCGTAACGTTGTGGATAAGGTGCTGTTGCAAAATCGCACTTAGACCCTTCTCGGCCTAAGCTCTAGGAGGTACAGCGGTTGAGTATTGTTGGTACAATTAGCAGGGGATAGATGACTTTACTACAATGGGTACGATCATCAAAGCGAATAGACTTCTCGGTTACCAACTGAATAATGTATACCCTGCTCATAGACCCAGTTACTGCCACTTGTCGTAAAGCCACTGACCCCCATGCTAATCGTACTAATAATACTTAACCGCCGTACCTCCGTGACTGCCCTCGTGGTTAGGGGTTAGAGATCGCAATTGCGAGCCTGCGAGCAGTGCGAAGGTTAGCATTAGTCAGGGTCAACAGTTGAGTCGGAAGTCGGGTTAGGGATAAGATAAGAGAATTTTTTCTCTGTGTTTCTCGGTGTGATTTGAGGTAGTTTGTAGGTTACAATTGTGGTCATTTCAGATTAAGTCTAATTAATGACTCGCACCCCAACAATAAGCGAGAACCCAATATCCAAGCGTGACCTTTATGCAAACACTCTCTCGTAATATAATCTTCTGCCCGAAAGCCTACCAGAAGGGAAGATTTTAACCAGAATTATTACAGGAACGATTTTTGGTACAAACATTAGTCGCCTGCGTTTCTTTGTTGAGGACCTCAAAACTTTCGAGGGGAAAGAAAGTTCTTGTCATGCTACAGTACTAAAACCCCCCCCCCTACTAAACATTTCCTAGCGTGTTCAGGTTGGCACGGTTCAATTTACATACAAAAAATCCTAGCAATCCCCTTGCCACGCTAGAATATGTTTAGGGGTAGGGG
>JACBAH010006551.1:0-11679 GCA_014282315.1 Neospermospora avenae | reverse complement strand
GGGTAAGAACTCCTGATCTTAATACCGGCGTGAGATCATTCATAGAAATCGAAATTGAACGGGTGAAATCGAATACAGTATAGAGGATACCGTTGGTATACACTCATTGAGTAAGTAAGAAAGGAGGGTATTGATGGGGTGTTTGTGAATTAGTTGAATTGTTGGAGTTGGAGTTGAGAGCTAGAGTACAAGGAGGGGCAAATGGAAGGCGAGGGGAGGGGTATGTCCGTCAACTCGATGATGTGATACTGTTCCTGATATCTGGCTGGGAAGTTGCTCGCAACCTTATTTAAAAGCAAAGGTAGGGACTGATAAAGTGTCAATCAGAGGTCCTCAAACGGTTTATTTCGATTGTTATTCAGAATAGAAGGGACGGCCAGGAGATGGGTATCGGACGGTTCGTTCCGTAGATCGTTGTTATGTAAGAAAGATCAAAGAGGAACGGATCTATACAGCAATTGCGGGGTATAATCGAAGTACTCGTGGGTATATATATAAATGGGAGTATAGCCCCGGGTTGCTTACCTCGACTGAACTTTTGACGAATCGCTCGAGAATCCAGTCTTTTAACTACCTAGGTAGATAATTGCGTTGAAGTTCAGAGGCTAGGTGGCCTTAATACCGAGTCTTGAGTTGCTATCGTACTGAGTAATACTATTTCGTATACTTGATTGGGGAGGGACGAAGGAACTCTGACCTCTAGAACCGTTAATGATCCGTCCTTTGACTGTTCACGATCGATTCAGAGTCGGAAGCATCTTTTGACTACAGTACTCCTTTCTTTGACTTTCAAACAACCGTGGGACTCTGGGTTTTCTTCTTCAAGGAAAGGACATCGTGATTGCAAAACTTCGTTCGGACTGATGAGGAACTCAAATATAGCTACGAAAGGTACGTACCTGTAACCATCCGGCATATAGCCATAGTTGTAGTGCACGTGTAAAGATAGCTCTCATCCCACTTCACTCCACCATCAACTGCCATCCGCCCTCCCTCGCGAATCGAAGCGATGGCCAATGACATCCGTTCCTCCCCTTCCACGTTGCGATTTCCTCCCCGCACGCACCAATCAATCATCTCCATCTCCATCTCCCAGATTGCACCGCCCACTTCTCAGCCAGTCCAGCTGAAATATGCATTTCACTCTTCCAATCCATCCAATCACCGCTCCCAATCCTGCATCAAACAGGGGTTCAAGCTTCCCATCTGGCACTAGAGATTTAGGTTTGAGCTTGTTCCCACGAGCTGAAGATAGACAGCGGGGTTCATACTTAAGAGCCCTGAGTTACCCCTCCTTGCCTTCCTGCCACCTGCCATCTACAACGCTCTTCACAACACACCTATCTACTCTACCTATCAAAACACGGAATCCATAATCCAATTCAAATCAACATAATCAAGCAAGATGGATTTCCTCAAGAAAGGCGCAGATATGCTCAACAAGAACAACGCTTCCGGAAGCGGTGCCCCGCCTGCTGGAGGAGCTGCGCCAGCTGCTGGTCAACCTGCTGGTCAACCTGCTCCTACGGAACAGAAGGATTATGGTGATAAGGGTATGTGTTCACGCATCTCTATATATCTGAAGTGGTTGCGTACCGAGGAGGGTGACGGACAGCACGTCGAGAGGATCAAGAGCTTAAGGAGCGGACTTAAAGGTGGTGTGGCTGAGGAAAGGAGAGCATAGAGATGGGAGATACGAGGAGAGGAGAGGGGAGAGGTTATAATGTGAATTATCAGCTAACGCGGTACCTTCATAGCTTTCGACTTCATCGCCAAGAAGACCGGATACCAGGTGGACCCCAACACCGGCGAGAAGATCACCGATGGCGCTCGTGGCTTGTACGAGAAGCAAACTGGGTACGCAACACTCCTCTCATATCACTTCTTCAATGTCTTGCTCTTCTACTATTTTGTAATTCTCTCTTCACCCGCAAAATAACGAATATGGACCTCGCTTGCTCGGATATCTGTCATCTCTCTCTCTCTATCTCTCTTTCTGTAGTGGACGTGGAAATCAAGTCAGGACAGAGAATTATCGTGCAAAACCCTAGCATCCTAACCCAGTGTCGCATTTTAGCTCAAAGGTTGATGCCAAGTACTCCAACTAATTGCGCTCTATGGATGCAGGAACAAGGTCGATCCCAAGTACTCCAACTAGATTTCGCGTTGACATACATGGGCGGCGATAGGATGGGATACGGGGTGGAATTTTTGGGCTGGAGGCAAAAATGCTAGGGAGGTATATCAGGGAGGTATGAATGATAAATGAACATTGTTTTCAATAACCGCCCATTTCTCTCGACCTTGCGACTTTACCTGGGATGAGAGCTCTATCCACGATGTGCGTAAGACTCGGTAACACGTTCATACTCCAATCACTCTGAGCTAAGGGAAGAGTTTCTCAATTTTTGCGATTCTTTTTTCTCCCATCGTGTTGCGATGCTATCCGTTTCTACTACATGATTTCTGCTACTTGATTTCGCTATTTACTCCCGTCGAAGTCGGCAACTTTTAAAGCCACTACAAATGCGCTATCAACAGGACCTCTTTCTTATCTTTTCTATGCTATCCCTTTCTTTAGCTTTTAGCTGTTTTCCTTTCCCGCGTTCTGGAGTTTTCTCTTGTTCTGCTTTGTGCTTTTTCTTCCGTCGCTCTGCGACTCGACGACCGCCAAGAAAGACAAGCCTCCACCACACCACCGAAACCCAGCATACAAACTCCAGCATACGTCTCACCACTCAAATAAAGTCACCAGAACTCAACTTCCAATATCCACCATCAACATCTTCCCCCCAAAAGCTTCTGTATATTTTATGATACGTCCTTGGAATCAGTAGCTCATCAACATGTGATCTATTTAATCGCCCGAGCCGCTGTCACGATACAGCACACCGGCTCGGAGTGAATTGGGCACCGTGAATCACGTTTCGGTCATTAAATTCGTTGCATGATCACGATGGAACTCCCTAACATCATTCAGAAAATATGTCGATACTTCTTTCTCATTATCACTTGCTACAAGGAACATTTTAAGATTGGGAGATCGAGTTGTTTCCTATCCATCCTTCCCTGAACCCTGTTCTCGCGCCTTACGCCTTCGCTTAGCACCTACGCTTTTATTTCCATGTCCATGTCGCTCGATTCGTATGCTTCGTTACAACATCACCATCCGTACTCCATCCCCATCTCTATCAATACTGTCGAACAAAAATCAGCAATTGGGATCAGTGTACAGTCGTATCTCCGATCCGGAAGCAAACGGAATGAAAGAGCGAATAGTACCTCGCATCGAACCGAAGGGCTTGGAGCTTTTGAGAAGCGGTCTTACTTTTCTTTGCATGTTCTTTTACAGCGCTCCTCACTCATCACTTATTAGTCCGCCTCATATCTTCCTAATAGGTTCACAATGACCCTTCGTTGTTGAACTCAGAGCTCTTGTTTCCTTCACTAGGAAAGGCCGCGTCGAAGTCGTCGATACTTGTGCCCGCGTCTCGGGTACGAGCATTGGCGGTACTCGTACTCGAGGTGTTCATCGAGTATGATGTGTAAGGGGACGTGTTGCTCGTAAAGTCTGATAGCCGCTGTGCTGATAGTGCTGCTTCTTCGGCGATTTGGGAGGTGGGGTTTTGGGGTGGTGCGTTGCTGCATCGGGACGTGGGTTAGTGATTTTATGTCTAAGGTATAGAAGAACAGAAGAGGTGGGGAGGCGTTGAAGTACCTGTCTACGGACCCGTTGTTGGCTATGTTTGAGGAAGTATCTTCGGCCATCGGAGTGATTGTTGTATCTTGAGAATGGTAGCTGAGAAGTTGGTTTGGATGATGAGTCGCAAGTGGGCTGTGAGATGAAGGAAGCGATGGGTGCTTTTTGAAGTATGGGTAAACTCGACCGAAAAGTAGAAGCCAATCTATGGTAAAGTAGGTGTTATGTAGATGAGGGCTTGTGATATACTGAGAGCGTGTAATTTCTGCGTGTATATGGCTAGTGACTGATATACGGATGCGTCTAGGATAGTTGGGAAAGTGCCGAAAGTAAAGCGTAGTTGGGAAGAATCAATCGGATTGTGAGCCAGAGTTAGAGGGGACAGCTCTTGTTTATAAGTAATTTGTGAATCCTGCTTTGATTTCTGTGGCATAAGCATTTTGAGAAGTACCACACTCATAAAAATGAGATCTCCTATTTAGGACAAAACTAATTCGCCGAATCCCTCTGGACAGGCCTTTGGGCTCCCAGCCGGGTCTAGGCTCACGACTCGTCTGCTCAGCCAATTTACTTAAGCCAGCAGCGCGCTTTTCTGCAGCCAAGACGTGGCGAGGGTTGTGTTTAGAAGAAGTAGGAATAGCGAGCAAGGTGATTGGTGAACATCGATGGTACACCCCCATGGGTATGTTCACGGACTCGTTCCTCGCACACCGGTGCTCTATCTATAAAAGTTGGTTGATGTTACGGCCAGGCAGCCTGACTCCAATGATTGGATGGATGGATGAAGAATTGGCAAATCGCGTTTGACTAAGAGGCAAATAAGCGAACCATTGCGGACCCTAATCGTAACGTTAAGAGGAGTACCCGGGAAAATCATGTTGTTCCGCTCACCGAATCTCAAACATGTACGTGGAGATTTACTTTTGGCAGGAAATGCAGTAGATACTCCGAGATTTTGTGAAGTCATGAGCTCGGCCTTAAGTAAACTTCGCCAATCAAAAAGTACAGCGAGTACCAATGTTCTATTCTGCAAATCGTGTCTTGCGATTTCAAAAAATACCAAGCTTGAAAGGCGTCCTCTAGAAGTAATTGCCAGCATCTTCTGGGTAAGCATCCTCTGGGCAGCACTGCAGATTCGAATGAGCAAGAAAACATCGGCCAGATTTATTAACACGTCAGATCTACTGGATTAACAATACCATGTCATAATTAACAAACTAGTGCTGCGACTTCAAAATTTAATCTCAAGCCGTCACGTCCTCGCTTGGCAGTATAGCAGGGTGGCAGCAATACGGCGTGCTTATATTGTGGAACGTGAACTACCCCCGCCCCGCTCAAGCTGCATAACGTAGGTAGCTCGTGCCAGTCTAGAGCTGACGTTATAACTGGTTGCAATGATCATCACTTGGCTGATGGAAAGCTGTTGATAAGCCACCTTGGCGGGTCTGATCTTGGAGCGCCGAATCCGAGTGTAGTAACCAAGGATAGTAACTAAGGATAGTGGACAGTGAGTCTCGTACACTACTACATCTGTACATGAAATACTGGAGGCGGATTCGTATAGTTTAAAACCCTGTTCTATGCAAAACATTACCTTGCGATTTACAACGGTGTATGTGACCTATAGTCTACCTCCTTTCGTACGATAAGTCAAAACTTCGCGACTAAATCTGCATATGCAACGTGCTTAACTCAGCGGCCTGATAATCGCCCCGGAATCAGATATTTGTTGCACAGCGGGGAAGAATGAGTTCTAGCATTAGCTTAAGATGGCTTGTTTCTGTCACTGCGGTTTTCGTTATTCATTGAAACGAATCAAGTGATCGAGAAAGGCTTTCCAGAAGGCACTATCCGACCGTTCTCAGTCGGTCGCGGCTATGAGGAGTTATTATATTCATGTCGTCTGCTGGACATGGATCTTCTAAAATCTAACTTAATGTCACTGCAATTCCGCACGCAGACCCGTACCGGCTTATGTTTACAGCCCATCAATCAGTCTGATTTCGGAGGATGTTCCGCACAGGTTTCTACTGCATGTACTGATCTTTAGGCGAGGGATGAATGAAATCTCTAGGTAACCGAAGACACATTGATCGATTGGAGGATCTTTGAAACTGCACTTGAGTTTTTCATGAACATGTTGCCCAGAATAGTTGCTCTGAACAACGGACTTCAAGTGAAAAATCATAGCCACCCTAGGAATTCTTTCATGTCATGTTGGAGTTCGAGGTTCACTTTTCGTATCTATTTCAAAGCGACTGCATTTGACTGACTCCTACTGGATTTTAGGCTATGACCGAAAATTCAACGGTCAGTAATTGAACTATCCGGTCTTCAGACTACTCAGAGAGATAGACATGTAGTAGCGAAAGTCAAAAAGTGGATAGTAAACAACCCGACCCACTCTTAAGCGAAAGACTAAATTTAGAACACATGAAGAAGAGATGTAAAAGAGATCTACTGATCGTCCTTCACGACCCATAATTGCGCTCCATACGTTTGTTACAGAATCTAGGCGGCAATCATATGTCGCCGACAGACAAACTAAATCACGACTTACCGGCAAGGAAATACAGACCTGCCAGGCACTCCTTTTATTTCTTGTTTTCCATATACAGCCACCCGAGCGATCCTCTGATATCAGAAGTCTGAGAAGCTATCCTATCGCTTATAAGTTTGCGATGCAATATAGTAGTGGTGTTCTTGAGCTGGCCAGGTGGACACATAACAGGCAAAATAAATAATTAAGGACCATTATCTTAACACCCGCTGTTTTTCTTGATCCTCGTGATGCGTCGTGTCACGAGGATAATGTTATATAAAGTTCTCAAAACAACTTTCTACAACTGTTCGCTGCGTGGTGAGAAGACAGTCTCTTTCATGTTATATTTTTGCGACTGCCGTTTCCCTTTGCTTCGCGATATCGCTCTTCCACTTGGTTTTCTAATGTTTTCCGTCTGAGTCAATGTCGACATCCTTACTCTGAGCTTATCAACATCTTGCAATCACTCTCAGTGGTCTGTCCTATTATCTCTTGCGATTCGTCATGTTGATTGCCAATCAAACTTCTTGGTCGATGCTAAGTAATCCTAGTACGATTGGAAGACCGTCAATATTATGTCACCAACCCTCCACCACCAATATTCCATCACCCAGAATATATTACCAGAATCTCATCGCTAAGCCCTCCCACGTAGCCGGTCACTAGGCATAAACTAATGTTTTACTCTGTTGTTGATATTACTGTATAGCACTAACGCACGACATTGACCAGCGCTTCAATAATCCCTTTGACATCTTGGGTCTATGGAAGACTTGTATCGCTGCGCGATCTAAATTGTTGACGGCTAGTATCATCCCAGTGATTTTTGATCATTTCGTTCTAGAAAGTCATAATGTGACTCGCGAAGGCAACTACTTTGTTAAGATATAACTTGGGCTAGCTACGTACCTTCCGAATTTTGAAACTTCATATGGTCACACTCGTGAACCTTTACGTCTCTTGACTGCGAACGGAGCAGGCGCGACCACATCATCAAATCTCGCCTCAGCGGATTCAGTTCTGCATGACAATTCGGGTACAGCATGATTCACTTGCGAATCATTTATCATCAAAATTTCGATCATTCATTTTTCATTACTTGCTACAAATGAGACAAAGATTTCTCCCTCGACTTTCGTTGCACCGCTCGTCCAATCTCTGTTACATGACCTCATAACTCGCTCCAACTGCTTAACAGTACCGCCTGCATCCTCGAAAAAATTTCTAGTCTGTCGCGCAGGTCAAATGCCGTTCATTTTTCGGCGAAATAGTCAGTTTTCTAGTCGGCAAGCATGGCAAAAGGTTAAATATAAGTGAAGTATACGGCGTCGACACATTGGGACCTTCAAATGAGAGTAAGCTTGTATTCAGGGAAGTACGAACTTCGCTATTCGTTCAAAACCCGTGTCTTCCTACTAGTTATCCATCCTGGGTCACTTCTGGACCCAGATCCAGATGACAGAATTTAGCGTTGTGTGTCATTGCGTCCGTTGAAGTTCCCATTGCGATTGGGCACATTGAAGTCGGCAAGAGACGGTGAATTTGCGTTATTGAGACCAGTGTTGCTGTGTTCGTGCTGATCGCCATTGTGGTGGGTGTTGTTGTTGGAGCTGCTTCTCGGGTGGTTGTGGGTAGCGTCGTCTCCGGTGTGATTCCTAGTCCCGTTGTTGAAAGCTGTCTGGAAGAAAGTGATGTTTGCGAACGCTGCCTGTGTACGAGCACTCGATGTATTTTGACTAGTGAAATAAGGAGTATAGGGAGATGCGTTGCTCATGAAGCTATTGATTCGCTGAGATGCAAGTGCTGTGTCTTCTGCAGCTTGTGCAGATGTTCTAGGTGGTGGTGCAGTGGGGGTTGAATTTCTAAGTAGAATAAGGGTTTCATTTCAAATAGGCATGAGGGAGAGAAGTGAAGGATAGAGGGGGGGAGGTCAGAGTCCAAAGGAAGAAAGTGAATAATCTAAATAAGAATAGACGTACTCTGCGGAGCCGTGGGTGGCTGTAGTGGAGTAAGTATCCTGGGCCATCTTTGTATCGATGTCGGTGGTGAGGGCTGGGAAATGGACTGGGGGAGCAGTAGTGTGAGAGATAAATGCAGTAGTTGAAAAAACTCAAATGAGCACGATCAAAAGGATCATATGATAGAATAGTAAAAATAAAAATCTATCGGAGGTAGAGTGACGTTTGCAGTTCTGCGAGTGGATTTGGTGTTGGGATGTGTACATTCGTCTTGATTGGGCATAAAGTCTGGTGTGCGAGCATATCAAGGATGACTAGAGGAGTGCAGTAGGTCTGGCAGAATTTATTTGAGAATAAGCCGGGATAGAAAACAAAAAAAAGAAGGGGCATCTCTCGTTTATATAAGGAAACACTACACAGCTTTCCGTGAAATCAAACCTCCTTTGGTGAAGGACCCAGGTGTTCGAACAAGAACAGCCATTATTTTTTTAATGCTCAGTTGAAACGAAGAGACTCTAATTGGCTGCCTCCGAGGCTTCCCGACTGACCAGAGTGAATTGTGGACACGAACGATTGGTATCGCACAAAGTTGGGGCCCGGAACTTGACAATCGCCTCGCAAGCCAAGGCGCAAGTGTGTCATTATGAAGTCTGGAAGATTTGTTAGGCAATGTGCGCACCGCGTGCAATCCGCGGGCTAGAACATTGTGTGTCATTATGAACTCTAGAAGATTTGTTAGGCAATGTGCGAACCGCGTGCAATCCGCGGGCTAGAACATTGTGCCTCAGAACGCTCAGTGATACTGTAAGGTAAGCTGGAAACGACTGCGTCCACCCGATCCATCTTAATTAAAGCTGGTAGCGATGAGCTCAGAAAACGCAGTAGTACAAAGGAAGAGGACTCTTAGGCAATGTAGCGAACCATCGCAAGCTATCAAGGAGCCATTAACCTATCCTCCCCCGTGGATGTGGATGTGGGTTGTGGTCACCAAGATTTCAAGGATGCAAATAGATTTCTGGCCAGTGCGCAATGTGGTACGTACTCGTGATGGACCGTACCAAGGTGGTAAAGGCATGTGCTCGGCCATCAGTAGAACTTGCAATCAAGGAGTGCAGCAAGTACCAATGTCTCAATTTGCAAATCGTGTTTCGTGATTTAAATAATACCAAACTTGAAATACCTAGTTTGATTAATATTTATGTTTACAAACCCCTGAGGTACAATTACGGCATGTCTGAAGGCCCAGGCGCCGCCGTCTAATGCTCGACTGCTCGGCAGCCAAATTTAATCTTGAGTTCAGCCCAGACTATGACTTGACGATGCAAATGGAATTCTGGCAATTCAATAGCGCAGAGACTGGCTGTAGAAGTCGAGCGCGCAGGTGTGCGTTTTTTTTGACACCTGTATTGCTTGAATCTGGTATTTAGCGTCTATTGGCTGCTGAGACGAGTCGGGCTACGTATAGGCGCAGCTTCGCTACACGTAATAATGCTGCATTTCCTTTCCTGAGCAGAAATCATATTTTGAACGATCGAGAGATGCTTTCGCGACTAACCGACTTGCTACAAATGAGAGAGATATGCTTTTAGGAAGCCTCGATGCCTGTTTTTCGACCATGCCCTTCAATTCCTTACTCCCCTTTATAATCATCTATAGCCTACGGCAGATTCATCCGTGCCGCTGTTATGTCTTTAATCTTTCGGACAGATATTATATCACGTATTAAAGTGGCCACTGTGACAGTGATACAGGCTATAGATGCCAGAAAAAGGTGGTCGATTAAAACAAACGGGCACCTCGCGTTAGGAGCATCTTAAAGTTACAAAAGCATTCTACGACTTCAATTTATAATTATAATAATGTCACGACAAACGTATATGACTTGAACTTGAAAAGATAATTATGTCACGAAATTGACTTGGCATATCTACTACCTTATGAATGTAATACGGGCTTCGCTCATCCGGCCACTTTTTTCTGGTGCCGATAGACAGGTAGGTAGTGGAGGTTGAAGCGAAACGTGGGTTAAACTTTCTTGGCATTAAGCGAACAAAACAAATGTTGAAACGAAGAATGGAGGATAAGTAACTCCATCTTTCATAATTCATTACGCATAGATAACTGTCCGTGTATAATTACTCTACAATGAACATGACAAACTTCGCCAGGATCTGGTGCTTCTTAATCACGTCTATTGGTGTTACCTTCGCTATTGGCAGGTTTTTGTTCATCATGGTCGCTGTCCGATGATTGAATTCGGAGTGAAAGGTATTGATTATTAAAGCCGCAGCTCAAGATTGGCCAATTGCGCTAGAGTGGTTCATGCTCCTATGTGCTGTATTAGATCTGCTATCGTCAAGGGATCTTCTGGACAAACTTTTAACATCAGTCTGTGGACTAGAAACAGAAGGATTCGCATGAAGTAGCGGAGGTATACTCATTGGCAGAGCTGTCGACTGCTATAAATTCGTCGGTACGAGGCATGTTAAAGAGTTTACAGTCAGCCTAAGAGGTGATATTTTAAGAACACGAAGAATCAAAGTCTCAATTGATAATCTGATATCAATTTGACAATATAACTGAGTCAGTACGTAGACCCGCGGAGAAGTGAACTAGAATGTGTAAAGTCTTGCCTACTTTGGACTAGCGACCTGTGAGAATCCCGACTAAGGAGATCTTGGACAATTGAGAATACAGTGAGATTGATTGTGTGTTTGAGTGATGAATAGGAAATAATGAATAATGAGGGAGGGGATGCTTGGCATCAAAGCAAACAGGTGTGAGAGCACCTTTCTTTACAAAACTCTAATTATCTTGTATTAACAGCTTTGAACTTGAAATCTCGGCGGGCAGAGGTTCGAAACTGTGATGCGGATGTTTTCGATGCAGAATTCGAGTGTGTATGATAGAATAAATTGAATTTTATACAGGGAAGTTCAGGAGAGGAAGCAGAGGGATGGAACTTCAAGGAAGGACGGGAAGTTAGCCGGGTTCGGGACTGTTTAAAATGCCCGTCTGCGGAACGATCAGTGGTTGGCATTGAGTAGGTGTTCTGAGCCATGTTGAAGTTAAACTATTGAAACATACGAAAAAGAGCGTAATTGGAATCACTAAAGTGATTATGTTTATATTATCACTAAGTGATAGAAGATAAGAAGCTGATAGTACAACTGCCCTAGGATACTTTAGTCTTACGTAAGATCGTAGTAGTATCTCATAATATTACGTGTGGGGACTGGCGAGTAGCAAGCAGCCTGTTCAAAGCCCAAAATCAATCATTTGAATAGATAAATGAAATATGGGCCATAAAGTCGATGTTTTTTTTCTAAGAAGGATGAGGAGATTAAATGAACGAGGAAGCCATTTTTGTTGAGCCTAAGAAATGGAGAGGGCGTTTGTCATACTTGGCCGGCTATCGACGTCAGAAAAGATTAGCCATTTGATCGAAGCTGGTACTGCATTCATAGGTAAGTAGAAGT
>JACBAH010006550.1:0-11659 GCA_014282315.1 Neospermospora avenae | reverse complement strand
GATCCCCACGAAGGCCAATCCGTTGAATAGCTCCGTCAAATACCGCTCATTTCCTGTCCACAGCAGGACTACATTGTACTTCGTACAGACCATAAAGATCTACCAATTTGCATCTGTGCTAATGCCCCAGAATTCTCACATTCCAGAAGAAAATAGGGAAAGCAGATTAGCTGATTCCACTTACTCACACCAACTATCTGGTCCAAAAGCAAACCTGCCTTTGATCAAGATAATCGCAACCACGACTCCATACAAAGGCATGGTCCTGAGCAATCCTGGACGAGCTGGAGTATCTGCGATCCTCGACTTCATCAACGACGATGTTTACAAAGCTTCATCATGGGTCCGAACAAAAGATTCTTTTGCGATCCAACCTCGAGGGATCGGATACAGGTTTCCCAGCAACAAATTGTTTTGGGGAACATTCTCTGGGGGATTAATAGACACATTTAGCACTACACGCATGAATACAATGCTTTTTGTACGCAATACGATCGAGTCTTCAATGCTGTACCACATTTACATCTTCCCTTATACTCCCCCATTCGCGGATTTATGACTAGAACAAATCGAGCGGTGTCAAAAGTGCAAGTCTCTTCCACAGATCGTGACACATCTTTGGTTGATAGTGCCGACGTTAGTCTCTTCGTTATTTTCCCCCAGCCGACTAAATTCTCAAATTCATTCATAAATCGAACTGAAAACTAGGATTTAGCACACCATCTTCGGACCGCTCAGCACTTGCGGCAACGCAGAAATCAAAGCTTACTTCCTAAACGGCACACTTTCAGGAGACAAGAACTACTATCATCTTGACTCGGGACCTTTCAATGTCACCATCGGTGATGGGCCTTGGGGAGGAAGCGATTGGCAGGATTTGAAAGCTGAGCTGAAGAACTTGAAGCAAAGAAATAGTCGAAACTTCGATTGGACTGCAAAAACAAGGACATTTTGAAGTACTCAGATCTTACCCAACAGCTTTGTGTCAAGTAAGGTTGAACAGTGTGAAGACCGATTCTCTCGAAATAGTGGCACACGATTCTACTTTTAATGCTGACATATCTTTGCTGTTCTCATTCACTGATCAAGGGAACAAGGGTTCATCAATATCCATACCAGCCAGCGCCGCCATAACTTCTGGGTCACCACCGGTCCGGCTCCACCTTGTTCCCGCCGTGATATCGAGAAGCTGGAGCTCCTGGCCGCTGAGTGTACCGATGAAGCCGAATGGTCGAACCTCACAGTGTGAAAAATTGATGCCTTGACGAAATACAAACGTCAACGAGAGCCTAATTGAACAGCCCCTATGGAGGAACCTACCATTAAATGGGTCTTCAGCCGTCGAAGCCTGTCCTGTCAGGTAATGAAGAAAGGGGCCGTGGGTGACCAGGAGCACATGATTTTGAGGGAGAGAATAGAGCCATGAACGCAATTCAGCAGCCCGCTTTTGGAGTTCTTCATGTCGAGGTGCCCAGATTCCAGTCTAGTAGTTCGAGAAATCGTTCAGCCTGAGTTATCAAGCTCCGGAACTCAGGAGATACAAAAATTACAGCATGCGAGACGTACCTTTGAATTCCAATCCTTCGATACAAGGCACTAACCTACCTTATTGTGATCGAATGGCAGGCCTTGGCCCTCGAAGAGCTCTGAGACCTTCTGCGGTAATTCCTTGAGTGGAAAGCCGACATCGCAACCATTCCAGCCGATATCTTGGGCCTTCGGCACCAGAGCTAGAGGGGGAACATCCGGACGAGCGAGGGTGGGGCCGAACGATAGGATGGTAGTCTGAATAGCGCGGCGAAGGGGGGAGCAAAGTACTAGCTCAATTTTGTCGTGATCAGGGAATGTAGCTCGTAGCTGTGCGCATTGCTCCTTTCCTAAGGCTGTCAATATGGGATCGCGGATGTGGAGAGCATCCTAAATTGACATAGTCATGAGCCTCGAGGTGCAAAGTGTTACTGGAGCCAAGAAAGTTTTGGCCTACATTGATGTGATGTTCAGCTTGTGCGCTGCGCACGAGATAGAGGCATGGTGGCATTGTAATACGACTGGCAGAAACAAAGGCAGTGTTGTACGACCACAAGGCTATAGCCTTGACACGGTATTTGAAGGTTAAAATTTGAATGATAAGCCGTGTTTTGACGGAAACGAAAAGTCAAGTCATGCAGTAATCAAGCTGGAGGTGGAGGTGGAGGAATATAAAATGCAGGAGCGAGTGTAGGTAAACAGGAAATCAGGAAAAACCAGCTCGCTCCGTTTAGGTCTGGGAAGGAGCATTTTGATTTCGTTTTGGTGCAGTATCTGTCATTGAGACAAGACGAAAACTGCGTCTGGACGTATTGGCCATAGGAACATGGCGCGCAATGGAATTATTTCCACCATGAATGCAATGGCTTTAATCGCCATGTTAACCGGGTAAGCTCCCTCCACTGCTTCCTAAATGCAACCTAGCTTTTTCAAAATGATCGCTTCCTACTACTCTCTCGGTCTCAAGACGAGGGCGAGTAGAGGCTGTACTCAAGTCTCGATGAATCCAAGATTCTCTATATCACAATAAGCTGTGACAAGGTTGTACTCATCCCGGCCTAGGCTCCAGAAAATCCGCGAGAGACTTCAATTGCTCCATGCTATGCTTTGCTTTACCTAACGTTTCGAGAATCGAAGCTCAATCATAGATTTCGCTACTCTCAACAGCCTAGTCATTGTGAGCCACCAGCTTTGATCATGGAAAGATAGATGTATATCGGCTTTGTAGCTGAAATAGGAGCAAGCTCAGGCTAGGCCTGTCCCGAAGATACACACCCAATTAGCCCTCCAAGAGAATGTAACCAAACGAGTGCTCGATTCCAACTCTTCAACTTTCTACTGCAAGATCACTCCTTCATACTCGACCTGCGCCATATCAACGCACTTCCCTATGCTCAACTCCTGCCTCCTTGACATTTTCCTCTTTCAGGTTCATATCTTTCATCTCCGAATTAGCAAGCTCTGCCAAGTCGACAGCGTCTTTTCCATCAAAGAACTTGGCGATCTCTTCCAAAGGTGTGTAGCGTGTCTCGATGACGAAGTAGTAGATGATCAGACACTCAAAGGCAAGGAAGACGACGTAGAATAAGTAGTACTTCCACTGTGGAATGATTAGTAGAAGGGTAGTCTGGTCCTCAGGATTTGAGATGTACGTACAGCGAGAGCTTTGAGTGCGATTGCGTTTACGTATCTGTTTTGAATTAGTCAACGTGAGAAAATACGAAAGGAGGATTCGTTGGAAAAGAACAATTTGTTTTGGAGGCTTAGAATTTTGAATAATACGTACTGGTTGAAGAAGAGAGCGGCGCTGACACAAAAGTTCATCCAAGTGAATCCTTTCGCTCGGATTCCGTACGGGAGAATCTCAGCCGTATAAGCAGGCATCAAGCCAGACCTTGGAACACGTCAGAACGTAAAACAAGTGAGACTGTGGCTAAAAACTCACTTAAACCCATAGAAGGTGTTGTATACGAAGATCAGAAAGACAAATGCGTGGCCCAAGCCAGATACCGGAGCCTGGTGGTTGGAGTCAGCGGGTACCTCTTGCAGAGGGGAGATGGTGATGTGTTACAATTGCGAAACGTGCGGATATAATCGTCCAGATGGTGAATGCTACAAACGTCCCGATTGTCGAGATAAGGTAGATTGGCCTTCGACCAAGTCTATCGACTGCAAATGACATGGAGATATTGACGAACAAACTCCATGTTTTCATCCCTCCGTTGATACCCAGTTGAGTTTGCGGATTTGTGATGCCGACATTATTCATAACCTCAACGCAATTGTTAGTCCAAGGTAATGAGAGGATTGGTGGACGTGACGTACCTGATGTAGGTAGTAGGAAATGAGACCATTTCCAGACCACTGGGAGGACAGAGCAATAGCAGTGATGATTCCTATACGCTTTCGATTTCCCTTAGTCTTCACTAAATCGAGCCACCCATTCTTGTCTGCGATCTTGTCTATTTCGATTGCTGTGCGAATTTCGCTGAACTCCAATTGAACGAACCTGCAGATACAGTCGTCAATGACTAAAATCACCCAGATTTCCAGTGTCTTCTGTTGGGACTGGAGAAAGCATACTCGTCTTGATCGTTGTCATTGGCATGGTAATGCGCCAGAACTTTGAGAGCTTCGTCTGACCTGTCCTGATTGATCAGCCATCGGGGGCTCTCTGGGATCCCTGGAAATAATTCAGTAAGCTGTCATCCGAAGGTCGGGTCTTGTGATCAGAATAGAGAACCAATTGCGTGACTGAAATGTTTTTCAAGATCAGGTAATACTTACACCACATCATTACCAGGATTAGTACCGAGCAAATCGACTGCAGGAGGCTAGGAAGTCTCCAGGACCAATCACTCTAGAGTTTTATACACGTCAGAATTTCCCCCCTACAAAAAGAGTGTAGACCTCATACCTGAATCTTCAATGTGCCATAAGTGACCCACGAGGCAATAAAAGAGCCAGTATGATAGGACGCTCCGCTCAACGTAACCAGAATAGCTCGATCCTGTGGATGAGAAATCTCAGTGATGAGTAGAGGTGCAGCACCTAGCATAATTGAGTCTCCGAATCCAAGAATGATACGAGCTCCAACAAACATTCCGAAGTTCTGCGCTCCACTCTCTTGTACATATCAGCTAACTTGGCGCACTGGCAACAGTTTAGGAGACTTACGGAGGCCAACTGCGAGAAGCATGATAACGCATCCGATGATTATACCCCATCTTCTTCCCCAGGTATCGATCACGTACGGGACGAAGAAGAGGCCGATGAGTGATCCTAGACTCATGGAGGAGTTGTATAGACCAAGTATACTTCCATTGGGGTAGTTGAAGTATCTGAGTGGGGAGTGTTAGATATTCTCTCGTGATGGACTGAGGACAGGCTAGGACCTACTCCTTCCAGTACTTCAGAGTCTGCAGACCATTCATCATGGATCCATCGAAACCATTTGCAGTGTTTGTGAGGATCAGCACTACGATGTATATGTACAAAGTGCGGAGATTACGATCTTTCCACCATTTGATACCTGTCATTACACAATTAGTATCGTGCTTCAGTTTCTCTGAATATGGCTGAAGAGATGAACCGACGCTCAAATGTCCTCCCAGCAAAGAAGAAGCGACCAGAAGGAGGCCGAACAGGCTTCAAAGCTGCATCTTGCTTGACTTTGGGAACCTTTGGACCGAAACGCATGATGTTTATCAAACCAGATTTCGTCCTCTCTTGACTTGTGATAACAATGTGTCAAAACTTGCCGAAGACTTTAGACAGCACATGGGAATATATGAATGTCACGGAAGCTACATAAGTTATATAGACATCCCACAGATAGGACTCTAGAGTAAAAGCAGGGCCGCCGAACCTGCTAGACTATACAAAGCAGCGAGATGTGACATTCTACAAGCGAAGAACACTCGGCATCAATTTGATCAGCCCATACCATGATTGTCAATTGCTTGAGTACATAAAGTACGTAGACAACGACCAATAAGCTTAATGCCCGCATTACCAAGTTGAGTTGAGGAATTAGCCAGCAGTTATCATGCCCCTCAGGTTGTTTGACTCTACATGCCCAGATATTCCAAGGAAAGAAAGGTTGGGGATATGGAGTACGGCCGTGTTAATGAAGATCTATATCTATTTCTCATCTTGAGGTAAGATCACCTGACAGCACTTGATAGGCTCAAGGCGTATCCTTTCGTGACTAAAGGTTGCAGGACTTAACTTGGCTGAACACCTAGACATGGGTATTGGAAGCGCTTCACTCCGAAACTGAATCTTGACTCGGGACAGGTACAGACATCAGGGTAAAGAGGCGGCTAAATACGACGGCCAAGAGGTCAAGACATCCCCAGACCCCTCCTGTCCTCACGAGGCACAGTCGAGATGTGTGCGGCAGATGCTCGTGTGTTTTGAATCAATTGAAGAACAGACCTGCAGTGTTCCATCTTTCATTCTTTCTCGTTGAGTAAGATTCTCCGTTTCAAGGGCCCTCAAGTTGCACTTGCCTGATCATGAAGCTACCTATAGACTTGTAGCTATGGTATGCTTGTGGCCACGCCCCGGCAAGCATCACTGTAAGTCAAGAACTTTCTGAGGACCACTCACTCGAAAAGATGGCGTCTTCAGGTGTTGGAGCCACTTACTGCCTCCTTAGCTCGATGGTCAATGCTCTGACTACTACGTGTGTCGTGAGTCTCGCATAGAAGCTCCAAGCGGCGCCATGACCGATGCAGTAGTCCTCCTCAAGTACTATACAACTTTCCGACTGACAGGAGCTTTTTTACGTCAGATGATACCATTTGTTACCCCGATTTTGAAATGAAAAGGCGGACAGATCGCTGTGTAAAATGCCCGGGACCAAGATCATCTCGCCAGTGCCAGAACTGCTACGAAGGTAACAACACATACTACAGCGATTCCGCGTATGTGTTGATTGATCGCATGACGGATGACCGATGCGAGAGAATAGCATGTTCATGAGAGGACAGTAAAAGAAAATACACAAAACTTGGGAATGGGAATATCAACAAATGGGTTGAAGCACCAGGAACAGAGAATGGTATGTATACTGAAGTGAAGAAAGTAAACAAACAACAGGTAATATTCGGCTAATGGATGGATGGATACCTGATATCCTAAGAGTGAAAAGGGCTCAGAGTTGTGAACAGATCATCAGCGCCCAGCCGTTCACGAGCCAAGTCCAATCTGACTCTAGCTCGAACTTTAAAGTGGGGTCGCGCACGTAGGCGAGCCTCGCGCCTCTTCTGCCTCTGCAGGTGCCTCCGACTTTAATCTTCCATCGCATCGCCTCCAACTCCTCTTTTCTACTGTCGCAAGAGCACTTCCCAACTCTCACAATCTCTTGTCTCGAACAGAGTCGCAGTCAATTGACCATCTCTACGCCACCACTAGGAAGTTGCAGCAAGAAGCTCTCCATCATCGTCATCACCAACCTTCACAATGGCCGGAATCAGCCCCCAGATGTACGTTCACAAGCCAAACGCGCGCCCCTCACGATTAACCCTATTATGATTATATTGTGGCAGATATACTGACAGTATCGCAGCTCTAACTTGATCATCATCCTCGTGATGATGCAAGTCTCCAAGAAGATCCCTATGGACGATCCCAGTGTCCTCAACATGATCCGCGCCGGCTACATCATTTCCAACGTCATCATCATCTCCGTCTACGCCTATGTGCATCTCCAGATCAACAAGAAGAAGGGTAGGCAATCCTTAGCGCCTCAATCCTGCGCGCAACTAAGAGACAAGGAATCAAATACCGATACTGACAATCTACAGACATGACCACCCTCAAATACGTCGAGCAACCCCAAATGGGATCCACCGAAGAGCCCAAGCTCGTGACAACCACCGTGCACGCCTACGACGTCGCTCAGATGAAGGCGCTTTACAAGGCACAACTCATGGGTGTCGGAATGATGTGCGTCATGCACTTGTACTTCAAGTACACCAACCCGCTCGTCATCCAATCCATCATCCCGCTCAAGGGCGCATTCGAGGGCAACATGATCAAGATCCACTTGTTCGGCCAACCAGCTGCTGGAGACTTGAAGAGACCTTTCAAGGCACCAGCTGGAATCATGAGCGGGCTTCAGGGTGGAGCTGCTCAGGCTCAGGATAAGAAGACCATTGCGGCGGCGGAGAAGGCTGGTCGTGGTGGTGTCAAGGACGAATAGATGGTTGGGTTTGTATATTGGGCGGATGTTCGATAGATGGTCTTGAAATTGAGAAGAAGGGGGAGAGGATGAGGTTCCGGGTAGGATGGGGCATTTGACAACTCCAATCGGTGTATTTGTAGAGCTGTCATGCAATTCTATTCGCAAATCATCCATCGTCAAGGGATCGGTCGTGATCATCCCGCGCTCAATAGTGACTCTTTCTGAGCGCGATTCGACCTTTCTCCTGCTTCTGTCTTCAGGACTACAAAGCTTCGATAGCCTGGCGAAGTTCGCGGAAAAGGAGGCAGACTGGGCGGAGTAGATCCAACCCGGCCAGTTGCTTCACAGTATGAGCAGAATCCTAGCATTTAAATGTAAAATAAGACAACATTCAACCCGACTTCACATCCTTCATAGACTTTTACTCGTCACGTTTCCTTCAGTCTTAGCTGTAAAGAGTGAAGCAATAATTAACATGCTTGGACTTGAGTATAAAATAAATGGTGCGCCAAAGGCGGCATTATATATTGTTAAAGCGGCCACTTTTCGGTTTTTACATACAAGCCTAAGGCAGCAACAGCTCTCTGTGCCCGACAGGAACAGGGACAGGGACAGCTAGACTGACTGACGAGGACAGGGCAGTTGGAGACGCGAGGAACCTCACTCAACCACGAGCCTCACGGGAAAACCGCGATCTTCTCGACCACAACTCCATCTCAGGCCCTGGGATATATCCTCAAACTGCTTCACACAATCTTTTCGAATCCCCGATTCCCACGAGCACGGTCTACGATGCCCAATTGACGCCAGGCCAAGAAAACAACACAGCTCACTCAGGGGCCAGTCTTGCGCCGACGACAACAACAGATGCCCGCGAATCTCGACAACCGCAGCGCCTATAGAGCGTGAGCTTGGGTGCAGGAAGGAAAGGAATAGTGCCAGTGATTGTGGGCTCGCTTTCTGCGTGGAAAGGGGACGGCTACAGCTATCATGGCCTGGCAATCCCTCTCAGGGATGGGGGCGGGCTCGAATGGAGGAGGTGGTAATGGCAACGGGGGCAATGATGCTTCTCAGCAGGTGAATCAGCCGCAGGGAACGGAATACACTTTGCAAGGTACGTGGGTGAAATAGCTGGGGATACTCGGAGGCTCGATCTGTTTCTGAGGTGAATGTAATGTGGGAACGGGAATGTGAATGGGATGGCAAAGGGGAAGGGAAAGCGGCTAACTGGGAGAAAACAGGTGTCATGCGCTTCCTACAAACTGAATGGCATAGGCATGAAAGAGACCGCAATGGCTGGGAGATCGAGAGGCAGGAGATGAAAGGAAGGATCGCGAGGTTAGAGGGAAGCACGAGGAAGAGCGATGCGGGCAACAAGAGCTTGAAGAAGTATATCCTGATGCTGGAGAAGGCTTTGAAGGAACGGGAAGCCCAGGTCAAGGCTCTGAAGGCTGGTGGCGAGGCGCCTGCAGGAGGCAAAGCCGGCAACAACAAGGAGAGCCTTTCTGTCAAGCTTGAAAGGCGTAAGTATTTCTATTGCTGGAGATAGGCACGGTTTGTTGACTTTCGAATAGCTGCTCAATTGCAACCTCACAATTCATTCCTGGACACCGAAGGAGAGGAAGAAGGACTGGGCGAGATGGGAGACGGGGATCCAGATCGTGGAAGTTTAAAGGTATTCATGGACAAGACTCAAGGAGAGCTTACCTACCTCATGGTCTCACCATCGAACCCTCTACCACCCCGAGAAGCATCCCCTCCTGAAGAAATGCTGTTGCAGCAGTCATACAACCAGAGTCAAGGCCCAGGACAGCAAAGCTTGGAGGAAATATACCAACAACAAGCAAGGCAGAAGAACATGCGGGAATCGAGCTTATCTAGACCTTCACCAACTCCGAATCATCACCCTCCTCCCGTCCCAACCACGAACCTCCCGATCAGAACTCAAGATATCCCCGTCACGCGATCATTGGCAGATCAGCAACCTTTACCTACGGCTACGGCTCAGGATTGGTCGTCCACTTTCCAATTGCCAGAACAGCCAGCAGAGGAGCAAGTAACCAAGGTCAACCACACTTTCGATTCATACGGAAGGGAGGTTAATGTGGAAGAAGTGGAGAAAGAGCCGTCAACAGAAGCAGATGGATGGGACTTCAACGAAGCAGCACAATTCCCCGAGCCCGAACCTAAACCTCAACCATCGCCACAGCGGCCCGATACCGACCTCTTCCCCATAGCCCAAGAATCGAAGTCACCAAACCGAGGGCCAGGATCGCATCGCAGGAAAGGATCCATGTCTCGGCGGAAGAGTGCAGAGCACGAATTATCGCTGAACCCAACACAGAAAGTCGATGGGGGAAGTTTTAAGGTCAGATTCGGATTGAGAGGACATCTGGACGCAGTTCGATCCGTCATCTTCACCGGCGGTGGAAGTCCAGGAGAGCCAGAGATATGTACTGCAGGCGACGACGGCACCATAAAACGCTGGATTATACCCGCTCGTTACGAAAACCAGGGAGGAATGCACCACACTGCCAATGATCTCGATATCCAGAGCTACTTTACGCATCGCGGCCACACAGGCACAGTGATGAGTCTCACTGCCTGGTCGCCATCTCAGAATTTCTCGAGTGGTGGAAGAGCGCAAGGCGATGGGTGGATATTCTCCGGTGGTCAAGATGCCACTGTTCGCGTCTGGGAGCGTGGACGAGTCGATCCGAAAGCCACGCTTGATGGACATACTGATGCTGTATGGACGATTTGCGTACTACCAGGAACGACGGGCTCTGTTTTCGGAACAACGAACTCTTTTGGCGGCGCGGATCGCATTTTGTTAGCTACAGGCAGTGCAGACGGGACTGTGAAGGTCTGGTCTATCTCCTCTCCTCCACAACTTATGTCACCATCTGCTCAGACGGGAGGAAGTGGACGACGAGGTGGAAGAGTAAGAGGGAATTCGATGTCTTCTGGCTCGGCTTTCCCTTCGAGTCCGCAGCCCAGCGTGGCTAGTAATTCGCCGTTCCATTATACGCTTATTCATTCAATCTCGAGAGCGAACAGCACCGCTTCGCCGACTTGTATCACGCCTTTAAGTACATCCGGGGATACTTTCGCTGTGTCGTATTCGGATGCTGCAGTTTTGGTGTATGATACTAGAACTGGAGAAGAGGTGGCTGTGATGGCGAGTCTGGAGACTTATGATAACAGTATAGGGACGGGCGTGAATGCTATCGTCGCCACTACTAATGGGCTGGAGAGTAGCTTGACGTTTGATTCTGGACGTGGTCTTGAAGAGGGTGAAGGCGTGGTTGGTGGTGCGACGGGAAGTAGTCGAGGAGTTGAAGGCACAGTCATCTCCGGCCATGAAGACCGATTTATCAGATTCTACGACGCAAACAGTGGTAAGTTCCTCAACCATTCAGATCTTCCCAGTTCCAATGGCCCGTTCTGATGCTGATCTGAAATATAGGTCAATGTACATATAACATGCTCGCGCACCCCGCCTCCATCTCCTCCCTCGCTCTCTCCCCCGACGGCAGAGAATTGGTCTCCGCAGGCCACGACGCAAGTCTGCGATTCTGGAGCTTGGAGAAGAGGAGCTGTATTCAGGAGATTACGAGTCATCGTTTGATGAGGGGTGAGGGTGTTTGTAGTGTCTGTTGGAGTAAGGATGGACGCTGGGTGGTTAGCGCCGGAGGTGATGGGGTTGTGAAGGTATTTGCTAGGTAGTCGATGGGGGAAAGGCTTGGGGCTTGGAGAAAGTGAGGGAAGGAGGGAGAGAGAAACAGTGGAGAAGGGGCAAGAGAGTGATGAAATACCCGACTCTTTTGTGATTACGAAGATGGACGATATTCGCATGGCTTTGCATGCGCCTGTTGCAGTAAGCTATGTATTGCATTGCTGGTATGGTGCGAAGGTGTCTCGAGACAAAGGCGGAAT
>JACBAH010006549.1:0-11638 GCA_014282315.1 Neospermospora avenae | reverse complement strand
CATAGAACTATAGAGAGCTGCAGCGATAGCGAGGGTATAACAAGAAGTAAGAAATTAGATTTTTACTTGCTCTAGTACACTAAGCGGAGTCTCCGATTCGTATTTATCGTTTAATCACTGAATTGGAAGAAAAATTAGCTAATAGGAGATAGAATTAGCCAATCGGAAAAATCATTGAATCGTAGGTAACAGATCGAGTTTCTTGATTTTTGACTTCAAGACCTCGGAATACCTCTCTCTATATGTAGAATACTTCATAAGTAGCTATAGAACATAAAAATTTAGGTGCGACTTCCCCTACTCTAGCTATCTGCCCCCTTTTCAGTTGAAAATTGACGATATATTATTTTACGCGTAGCTGCTTAGCCTCACTAACCTCCTCGCGGCTTATAATAGTGGGAGTTGACCTTACTACTTTAGGGTACAGGAGGACCCTAAAAGTAGAGTTTTGAAGACCTACTATTTACTATAGCAGTTCTATTATAATCTCTGTTATACGGTAATACGTTTATAGTGATTAATCAGATATTCTCGATAACTGATTATTAATAGTAATATTTATAGAAGTATAAAGGGCTAGTATTTTTATTTTGGCTTACTCTAGTATACCAATCGGAGTCTCCGATTCGTATTCGCAGTTTCATAGCTGAATGGGAAGAGAAATTGACCAACGGGAGATAGAATTGATCAATCAAAAAAAATCGCTGAATCGGAGGTAACAGCTCGACTTCTGCGACCCGAAGGTTGGTTAGAGCAAAGGCCTGAAGTCTGACGTCCGACAGTGAAGTAGCTTACAGGGTGGAGTTTCTAGCTTCCTCCGACGGTCATTGTGAGTGGTTATGCTGATGGATGTTGTTAAGTGGATATTGCCTCAACGAGTTTGTTTTCAGTCTTACTCTACAAGCGATCTTGCCGCCAAGGACATACACGATAGAAGCTTGGAGGCTAAGTTAAGTACATTCCAATGGTTTGTTTGACAAGAAGAAAATTATTTTTAGTTGCCGTGCAACGTCAAGGCCCATGTTGGCCCCCTTTCAATGCCTCGTAAGCTGAGGAAAGATATAACTTTCGCTAGCAATAGCAGACTCGATTTTCGGATCCTCCACAATGTAATCTTCCACAGCACAACCAACAAGACTTTCCGAAATCAAACCGGCAACCATATTTCCAAACACAAGTCCCGCGGCTGGAGTCAGATGAGTAGAATCTCCCACTTCCAAATCAAAAGTCCTCGCCTCTGTCACGCCGATGGCGTTCAAATACTTCATAGAAGCGGCATTGAGATCGATTACTGCTGACTTGAGACTTGAGGCAACTGCTAACGTGGCTTTCACTTGTGGAGCGAGATCTGGATTGATAAGTCCAGTTACGTTGGAGTATTTACGCCGAGATAAAGAAGTCACCAAAATTGGGGTGCCGCCTGCTGCTATCACGTTTCGTGCCAGTTTCTTCAAATTGGCTGTGAACATAGCAACGGTGATGTTTTTGTCGGCTTTTTGGTCATTGTGTCCAAACTAAGGGTCCGGTCGTCAGTATTTCGATATCCTTTATCTCATTCCTTGATTCGATCGAGCTGGCTTCGATAGAGGAACTTTATATCAATAGGAAAAAAGGAAATCCGGAAGTACCTGAATTGTCACATAAGGAGTGTGTGATCCTGTACTGTTTCTGACAGCGGAAATTACATTCGCCCAATCCCCTTTAGATACAAAGCTCTCGGTCGTGGTTCCATTATGGCCAAAATTGGTCCCAATTGCGCCGTTGACGAGAGTTGTCAAAAATCCATTTCCCCACCCACCGCCGATTGCTGTTGTTGAATCTCCAGCTAGAAAGAAAGCGGGCGGCTTGACATTATTCTCTTTCGAGGCATTAGGTGACGAGGTAGCGACCGCAACAAGGCCTACCTGCCAAAACAAGGAGGCGCGCATGTTGGCGTTGGTGGAAAATGAGCGGTTGTCTCAAAAAGCCAAATAGAAGTTAAAAAGGTAGTCAACGCAATCAAGGAAAGGAAGGAATGAAAGAGTGTAAGAAGTTGTTTCGAAAGAGAAAAAATAAAAGACGGCGTACATTTCACATTAATGTACTACGAAACCGAATACTTTCATAATCGAAATTGGAACCCTAATTGCAACATTGTATTTCGAGAATCCGCTGTGGTCATCTAAATCTGACGACCGGAAGGATTATGATTGGTGGAAATTGATGTTTGATGCTTTCTTGGCGATCATCCACTTTAAAGGAAAAGGATAAACACCAGTTAGTCAGCTTTAACAGCAAGCTGATTGGTACCCTTTCTGAAATCCGTATCTGTGATGTGAGGCTTGAGTGAGATCCAGGCCGCTGGTAGGTTGTCCAGACAGGGAAAACGAAATGCAGATGAGATGTAGCCACCTTGAGGCTTATTGACATTATCACGTGAGCACCATCCTTCTCACCGACGAACTTTCTGCACGAAAACAGTACGGGAAAAGGTATCTGAACGTCAGTGTTTCCAGCGTGATGGCATACACCATGTATTGGAGATAGAGCAGATGACAATACATTTAAGCTTCGCAGATTTTGTCTCTCAATCCTAACCCATCCCATCTCAATCCAAAAATACAAATTCGAACGGATGCGATCATGACCAGTGCCTCCCGTGACCAGGTAAGGATTCACTGAATTACATGAAATTCAAAGTAATGAGTAACATAAGGAATAAAACCCACCACATCTTTGGGCTGAGTATCTGTTGTGTGCCTGGCTGTAATTGCTGATTAATTGGAGTGTTGACTTCAGGGGAAGGTACTCGCGGTGGTCTGGAGCCAGCCACAAAATGTTCTTCACAATGCATCCCGATTATAGCTTTAGCGGCCGCAGCCCTCTGCCCTTGGTGACTGTATATCTTGAACTTTTCATCGCGAAGGGCCATTGCATCGTCGGTGATCAGATCCCAGTAATAGGCACGAGTGCGGAAACCTCGAAGCACAGAGAGGCTGGGGTCTAGGAAACCTTCATCCGAGTGACGTCTAGAAAAGGTTCGAGCGTAATTATTCATATTGAATATTGGTGCAGACATGTTGAAAGACTGCTTGGATGGCTGAAAATCTGATTATTATATGCACAACTAGTCTTGATCGTTGAAGGTAGAGAACGAAAATGACGCCAGCGTCATAAAATGATGAGAAGGTTGCAAGAAATTGAACTGGAAGTCAGGCAAATTTAGAAAGCATTAATCAATATTTATTATGCAACGAGAGACTCTCTCTCCAAGAGTAGGACAGTAAATCTGATAAATAGGCCAGAAGGTCTTTATCGCTTGTGGTAACAAAGGTATCTTTGTTGACTTTAAATGACAACCCAATTGTATCAAGGAGATCAAAAGAGCTCCACAAAGAGGAACACGATGCTCGAAATAGAACAAGGAAACAGAGCAAGATATGGGCCATAATATGACAGCATGCAATGATCCCATATTAGCAATTCGGGGATTGTCTTTGTACCTCCTACCTCCTCCTCTATTGTCTCCAAAGCACTTCCCATCGCGCAAACACTCTCTCAAAGCTCGCTCGTTGACATTCGAAAAGCTATTACGAAGTACAGCACTAACAAACCAGTACAAGAGCTAGCTCTGTACCCAAGTATCCATATCTTTTCAGCTCTTGCGTTGATCGCAGAGCGTTTCCACTTCTCCTGCTACCTCGCCTGGCTCCCTGGCTTCGGACTCATTCCAGTTGAAGCAACAGTGAACCCTTTGCCAATCCGAACTTCAACCAAGACACAAGCGAAATGTGCTGCATTTACGACTTTCGCGGTTGTGGACACAGGGACATCGACACAACTACCTGCACAAACCCAAATCCCATAACCGATCCGTGCAAACCAATCTCGACAGACTGGGAACTCCCGAGTCAGTGCTCTCGCTGTCGAGAATCCATCCTCCGCACAGTAGCTAAGCGACCTAGCGTCAGAACCCGTGAAGCAACCCGTGTAGCACTGGATCCCTCCGTGGCAACGCCAAATCTCTTCGCGTGGCCCGAAAAGCCCGCAAGAAAGCAGGCGAAGCCGCCCCGGAGAGGACCACTGCGCAGCAATCATCTCGCAGGCATCCCCGAGAGTCCGACGATCACCAGGGAGGAGAGAGGCTGGAATGCTGGGGTTGGGAAACCACTGCCCTGTCTCCCAACTCCAGCAGACACGGCAAGAGACTTCTCTTCTACAGCCATCGCTGATCCCAGTTCTTCCCAAAATGGCCTACAAGGTCATCCTTTTCCTCAAGTCCTCTCGCGTACGCAGCACACTGTAAGTCTTCCTACTTCTCTTGCGCTAGTTGTACAGCAGGACGAGGGAGGTGCTCCTCCTGCAACTTCCCAGCCGCAGCACACAGTGAGTCTGCTTCGTCCCCAAGTGATCATAACGACCCAGCGGAGCCCGGAAACTCATCCTGCTAAGCCAGTGCAGCCTCCGACACCAGCAGCGGGAACTCGGCCAACGTTCGATCGCAACAGTCATCGACTGAAAGTCAGAGACCGCTCCACGCAGCTTGGAGCTGCCTACAAAGGCAGTGAGAAGTTGCGCGCACCAGACGCTGCACCTCCTTCCGTCGCCCGGCAAACTTTCCCCTCTTACCCCGCTTGGACAAGTCTCCCTTCTCAAGTCGAGGAGCGGACGAACCGAGCCGGCGAGGTATGGAATAAGACACAGGCAGAGTGGGAGGACAGACAGCCAGTCCACTGCCTGTGCCAAGAGCTTTTCCTGACTGTCCCAGTCCAGGAGATTCCGAGCAATCTGGATCGAGGTGAGCTCCCATCCTGTCTCCAATCCGCAGATCAAACACGAGTCCACAACCTCTCGCGTCTCTCGACGGCTTTCAACCTGTACAAGGAATCAGGAAAGGAGTCGTCGATCGATTTGGTGACGCTCAAGCCTACAAGCATCACACCAGACACCTACACCACCTACTCAGGACTCCCAGCCGTGCAGAAAAGCGCCTCAGAAATCCCGCTTCGCTCTTACGCCGCTCATGCAGCGCGCAAAGCAAAAGCGGTTGAGTTCGAGACCTACAAACCCACCGCCGCTCCAACATCCAACACTGACATCACCTCCACGATGAAAGAAATCTCGCAAATCTCGGCACCCGTGCCGATCGAGTGCGAGATCACAGCATCAAGCAGAGACAGATCTCTGGCCACCGAGAAAAGCCTCTGTGAACTCTCGCCATTCTTCAACTTGACTTCGTATCAAGTTGAAAAGTCGATCGAGTTCGCAAGTGCGGACTCGGACAGGGACCTGTACTCTGCATACACTCAGATCACTTCTACCAATACACTCAACCAGGCAAAGAGTCTCTCAGAGCTCTCTGCGGTCTTCGAAACGGAGACGCAGGTCGAGCTCGAGTCCCACTCTCGCCTGACTAAACTTGCAATCACAACAGTAACTTACGACAGCTACAACCCGCTAGCAGCCACAATCGCTGCAGAGGCCAGTAGGCTACCGCACGAGCTTCCGAATCTCAAGCGCCACTCGGTGATGAAGCTCCGCGGTGCTGGACTCGAAGGAGTCTTCCAGGCCTGGGCCTGAAGAGAGACCGAGGCACCACCACGACACGATGGAAAGAAAAGAGGGATATGGGAGAGGTACACGAATGGGAGGTATTCTGTTCATCGTTTCATTTGTTTGGTTTTCTTCTGCTTTCCTCTCCTTTTGTCTTGCCCTAGAGGCCTTTGCGCAAATTATAGAATGCGTTGATATAGAGATGTAAGTTGTTGATACGACTCGAGTAGTTTATGTGAATTCGTTCTGGCTCATCGTCCAATAGCCTCGAAATGATATATGTACTTGCATATACGTGAAGCTGTGCAGCGGAAATAGGACAAGCACCAGTGCATCGACTAATCACAGTAACCAGATTCGAGAGAAGACCGGTCATCGATACTGCCATTTAGACGACCTGAAATTTGACGCTTAAAATTTACTACCAAGACTCCCAACTCCTAAACATGACATACTTGACACTCACTTCTCTTTCTCAGCAGCTGCCTCGATTTGTAATGGTACAGCATCGCTCGTTCGCAGCCATTCGCCATTGAAGGCATTGATGAGCCAATTATTTAATTCTACATATCGTCAGCAAAAAAGCTTCCAATGCGATGTGGAAAACTTACTATCATACACAATCCTGTTAGCATTGTGGAAGTATATCCCATGATCACTGTCAGGAAAGACATGAACATCATAATTCTCAACACCCGCAAGATCCAGTCGATCCAGAAGGGTAAGAGTATTCTGCATGTGAACATTATCGTCCGCGACACCATGCATGACTAAGAATCTGACACTCTGGTGCAAGGCAGTCATATTACTGATAGTTGCGTTTTCATACCCATCTGGGTTATGTTGCGGAGTGTGCATATACCTCTCAGTATATATCGAGTCATAAAACCTCCAATCGGTGACAGGGGCAACAGCCATTCCATACGAGAACGTCTGTCCGGCATCTTGCTCCAGGGTCTTCAGAGTCATGAATCCACCAAAAGACCAACCCCAGATAGCCATTCGCGAAGCATCAACATATTTTCTTTTCGCCCATATTTTTGCAGTCTCGATTTGATCGCGAGCTTCGTAATATCCGAGATTACCACGGACTATGGTTCGGGCCTTTCGTCCAATAAAACCAGTTCCACGTCCGTCGACAGTGACGACGATGTAACCAAGATTTGCAGCTACATAGGCTTGGAAATCGACGCCAAAGGCCTTGGATACCGTTTGAGATCCGGGGCCACCGTAGAGATAGAAGAGCACGGGATACTTCTTCTTCTCGTTAAAGTGGGGTGGTCTACGTTCGACGACTTGAAGCTCAAAACCATCGATATTCACCGTTGAGAAGATCTTGTGCGGGAGCTCGTATTTTTGGGCCAGAGCAGTGAGTTCCAGATTCTCTTCAATGACTTGTGTATAATGATCAGAGTTGCTAGGTGTGCTGATGACTTGTTGCCATGGGATATTTGGTCCGTCATAGTTCAGTAAAGCATAGGATGCACCGCTTGAGAACGAGACACCGTAGTGGCCCTCCTTTGATGTGTCAGTGAGTGGCTTTAGATCAGTACCATTGAGGAAGACGCTATAGACGTGGCGTTGGATGGGTGACTCTTTCGTCGCAACGAAGTAGACCAAGTTCTTCTTTAGGTCAACAGCTGATGGTGCATCTACGACCTCCCAGTTTCCGGATGTAAGCAAAACAGGATTTGGATTATCCAGAGGAGTAAAGTATCCAATGTGATCATAGTTCTCGTGGATGACAGTATCGATGTAGCCATCTAATGGACGACCATTCTCTGGATCGGCAGGAACATATTTGGTTTTCTGAGACACCTCAAACCATCCTCCGTCAAGCTTCTGAACATCTTCATTGCGAACAGTCTCTCCAGTCCGAGTAGCAACGTCAACGAGAACGACTCGAAGAACATCACTCTCTCTGTTGGTTTCCCGAATTAATGCTTTGCCAGTTGAACCAGCCCAGACCACCTCAGTGATGAGTAGATCATCGGGGGCGAACGATCCAGCAATCTTGACTTCGAACACATCGCCTTTGCTAACGTCATAGAATTGAAGATCCACGGTTGGATTTGGAGCACCAGCTTTGGGGTATTTGATCTCGCGCACCTCGGGATAGTTCTCCTCTCCCGGTGCTGGCTGTACTCCACTGGGTCGAGAGACGAAATACTGGATTGGGTATTCTGGCACTTCGGTTTCGTTGGTACGCAAGAAAGCAACGTATTTGCCATCTTCAGCCCACCAAGTTGCACTGTTTGTTTGAAAGACTTCCTCCTCGTATACCCAATCAGGAACACCGTAGAATAGATTTGCACCACCATCCTTTGTTATTTGGATGACTTTCTTGTCGGACAATTTCCTTAGGAAAAGGTTATTTTCCCTAGTAAATACAACAGCATCGCTTTGCGGGCTCCAGCTCGCCAATTGTATTCTGCCATTTGGATTTGCCGGGTCCAGAGCTTCCGCAGACTGGGTTTCTACATCGAAAATCCAGTATTTCGCATAGAAAGAGTGCCTCCAGTTTGATTGGAAATCGGTTGCGATAAGAACCTTCTTCAAGTCCTTGCTGGGAAAGACCTTATTAGGAACATGTGCCTGGTCTCCAACGGTGAAGGCCCCATCCTTCATCAACGTCTTTGTTCCCTGGGCACTTGCTTCTGAGCTGGCTCCTCTGATATCTTCCACAACCAGGTAATCTTTTCCGGCACTGTTTTGTTCAAGTAACAATCCATCTTCCCCTTTTGCGCCCTCTATCCAGCTGATGTCGTGTTTCTTGGCTCGCCATGATCCACCCATAACCTGGTCTAAAGTGACCTTTTTCCCAGTCCCCGTTGTCGCGGTTGCAGCAGGATCGTGGGGTTTCGAGGAGACATGCCGATACGATTGTTTTCCAAGGAACAAGACCAGAGCCAGCAACCACGCCCCAATAAATACTCCACCAACTATCCATAAAAGCCGTCTGAACTTCTTGTCCACCGTTCTGCCAGTAGTCGCATTCTTGAGGAAAGGTCCAGTCTCTAGATCATAATCTTCCTTCTCTTCTTCATCGTGCGAGCTCGTCGCGTTCTCATTGTCTGCATAACCTCGCGATTCGGTCCTCGGAGGAGGGAATTTAGGAGTGACCATGGTCTTCTGCTCGTCTTCGGCCTCAACACGCTGACCGATGCGCTCGAACACTAAGCTCGTCGTCGATGCAGAGGAGATTGAATCTTCGGACATGCGGGTGGGGTTGGCTTCCAGGGGAATCAGATCCGAGTCGTCGTTGCGCTTAGCCATGATCACCGTCACCGGAGTTTCAAGCTCCTGTTCGAGGGTTCAAGGCGAACTCAGCTGCTGAGAAATGCGCAGTCTTTCGGGCTCGATTTTCAATTATCGCACACACGGAGCGATAAGTCAACCAGGACGGAATTGATAAATGATCAAGCTATTCAGAGCCCAATGAGGTGTACAGGAAAGGTGTTGTCTTTGTCCAAGGTCTTGGCAGCATCTCGAAGTCTAAACTTATCCCCACTAAGTCAGGGGTCCATTTCGCTTCCATGCTCCCATATCAACAATCCAAATTCGAGGCCAGGCAAATCGTCTTTGGTGAAGCAATCTGGCACTTCGTAGTAGACACATCATTTCACATTTTCGATGTAATCAGAATATTAGATGGCATTACAGAAGTCTTCGGATCCTGTCTGAGATGCCTCTGTACCTTTATTACATCGAGTTGCGACATGGGAGTATACTCGCTGCGGTGGTTACTTGTCGTTCGCCAAGCCTCGCTTTCCAAGCTTCATTGAGAACGATGCGCAGTGAATTCTCGTTGAAGACAGTAGTCTTCTATCAATGTGGTCAGTCATCCGATACTGATTCCAAAAGCGACGAGGTCATTGCATTGCTTCGCCATCTGCTATAAGTACAACGATGAGATAAGATCAGCAAGCAGTGCCTAGGAATAACAACCTTGCTACAGACAGTTATCGGCAACATCGGAAACAAGAAGGTCTTGGGAAGTTGGAACGCTATAGAAAAGTTGTGGGAAACTGTTAGACTCCAGCTATCAGCTGTGATTTTCCTGGAAAGGGTCTTCAAATCTGCGTCTGTGAGGACGCAAACTTCATACTTGCCTTAAAATATGCGTGATCATAATAAGGATTGGAGACATTGGGGACAGCTTTGCCTGTGCGTAGTCATGAACATCGGTGAGAACGATTTAAGACCAGCCATTCCGGAAGAGTAATGGCTTCTCCTTGATTTGGAGCAATCACTCAGGCCATGACATCTTACATCCAGTTGGTCGCACTTCTAGGCTTTGGCTGCTCTGCCATAGTCTCTCAAATTTTCTCGGCTGCAGCCTTTGAACCTCTCTTTGGTTTTGTAGCTCTTCGCTGCAACTTAGCCGAAGCAGTGAGTACCAAACCCAGTAAAAGCTGCCATAGTAGTCAGATTGGTACTGTTCTGACGGCCGGATCATCAGCGCAAAGTAAAGGCATATTTCTTGTGATCAATTAATAGGCCATGAGTCGTATTGATGATCGTATCTGGCCAAAGGTGATCGAACTTGTCCTCGTTGATGTAGTTTCGAGCTGACTGTGAAGTAGTAAGTTTGGAGAGATGATAACGTGTATGAAAATGCCGACGCTTCCCGATGATGGTATGTAGACGTTGGTTGGTCTTAATTACACTGTCAGTAGAAGTCTTGCACAGTTTTCTGCTCGGGGAGCTGCGGAATTTGAATCTAATAATGTGCGGCAATGCTTTTCTACGTGTAGCAGGCTGTTCGGCAAGGGAACTGCTTGAAGGTGGTGTAAACTCGGGCTTCCGACTTAGGTTCAATGACATCCGTGATAAGCTGTTAATAAGCGTGTTCTGATCAGAAATAAGTGTTTGCAGTAAGAGATATTGCTGCTAACAACTAGGACTTCTTAATCGCGTACACCTAGGGGAAGAAAACTTATGTGAGAATGTCGGTGGAGGAGATCTCAGATATGGAAATATGAGAAACATGGAAGGCACTCCTCTGTATGTTTGTGACTTCGAGATGAACCTAGCAAAGATGATTGTGACTTTGTTCAAGCTCAATCGATCATTAACCATATAGGATGCCGCGATGAGCTGTGTGACGAGAAATTTGGACCACCTCCTTCATTGCTACCGTTGCCAGCATCATCGTCATAGGCGTTTATACCATGTATCTACAATCAATGATCAGTGGAACGGAAGATCGAGGACACCCAAATGTGTCTTCTGCGAAGAAATACATGAGAATAGCAAAAATTGGCCATAACTCTACTACACAGTCCTCAAGATACCACAGATATCGCTTAATCTGGATACTAATCATACAATGACTTGATGGTTTTGCTGGGAGTTCCGAAGTAGTTCCTTTGCCGGAGATCGGGAGATGAAATGGCCTCGCCTCGGATAAAGTAGATACACGATTAGCTTATTGTTCCAGCGCATTGAATATGTAAAGCACGATTACCGGTTTCCTCACATTGGTCAAATGGTTTCCTGTGACATTCTGGGAGTTTTGTAATTTTTACCAATGCAACCCTCCAGATTGTAGCAACAAAGTGCAGGTTTCACAATTTCCCAAATAAGGAAAGAAAATGTAGGCGATCAGCACTCCTTCACGCGTTCGACGGCGTGCACATCTGTGGTCATTCGTAGCATCGCGTATTGATTAATCACCTCATGATTCTCCTCATCCCCTTCCTCTCCAGTTGCTCTTTCTTAGCCTCTTCCTCAGCCGCTTCCCCAACCTTTTCTCCTCTCTACCTTGTGATTTAGGCGTGCAGAGCCACTCGGAGACTTCCTCAGATACTAGACTTACTTCTCTTTGGCGTCTGCATGACAAGCATCTGCATAAGTACTCGGCTCTTACCTGGGCCTTGCTTGATCTCTATCAGTCGATCCTGTAGTATCGTGTCAGTTGAAGATATGAGTTTTTCTGAAATATGAACCCAATAATTCTTCTTTGCTTTAAGAATCAGTCGAATAATACTAAGATCCTACTGTCAGTGGAATTCTTTCTTTGTTTTATTTTTTCTGCGTAGAAATATCTAATTTTGGCTAAAACAGGCATATTGATTTTATTTCAATAGAAGTAGGTTTATAT
>JACBAH010006548.1:0-11623 GCA_014282315.1 Neospermospora avenae | reverse complement strand
TTCCACTCCCTCTCGATCCACGGCAGATTGATATCTCGCTCCTCTTCCCTTCCTTTCCTTGCCCTTCCCTCCTTCCCTCCCTCCCTACTCACTCTATCATACTTTCGATCGGCCTGACTTTGTTCAGCCACAGCTCGCTCTTCTCCACACGGCTGGTCCCCTTCTCCGCCTGCGACTACTGCACAGCTATTCCTTTAGCTACCTACCTGCAGCTGCCTACTACTACTACCTACTACCTACTGCCTACTGTGCACTCCACTCAATTGGTAGCCAACGGCTCGGTCTGTTCGCGACCATTAAGATAAGCCTTGCGAAAGTCGCCTGGACTTGAACGCGATAGCTACGGTACCTACAACTTGTGCTCTTCAATTGATACACATTTCCCAGAACACGTACGTACGTACAAACATACTTTTGCCGCCTCGAGCTGCGGTGCCAGCTCCAGCTCCAGCTTCCGAAACACCCTCTTTGTCCCACCAGCACCTTCACCTCACGGACCGAACTATAAACCATCGACACTTTCACCTTGGGCCCCTTCATAATACTTGGCTGGACCGCGCCCCTTTGTCGCAAAATCCGAGTATTCACTCTTTCAACTCAGCTGATTAAACTCATTTGGAACTGCAGATGCAACCTGATTACACCTCAAATTAGGAAACAATAAATTTACGGCACATCCCTGCTGTTGGCGAGACTCAACCATACCTATCCAGTCAGCCTCGACCATGGTTTCTTCGTCGAGACAAAGTGAGAGCCAGTCTCCACCTTCTGCAGACAAATTGGCGGCCATTGCAGATTCGCATCCTGCCCGTCGCTCCTCCCTCGGCATCTTATTGCGCAGATCGAAGTCGGGCGATTTCAAAGGCAGCAAGAAGCAACAAGCATTAGCACGGGAACAAGAACTCGAGAGGCAGCGACGAGAAGCAGCCGCGATCCCAAAATCACCTCCTCGTCTTCCAGATCTCTACAACGGCCAGAAACCAGCAAACCTACCCTTTGGAGGCGAAGACCGCCCCGACTCAGTTGCAATCATATCAAACAAATCCGGAGGTTATCAGAACGGTCGCGCTTCGATGGATCCCCCTCGTTCTTCAACCATGGTTGGCAGCGTCCCGATCCCACCCATTCCATCGAACGGCAGTCGAAACGGCGACTGGGTAGATCCATACGCTCGTACGGAGAGCATGACCCATCGTGGAAGATACAGCTATGCGAGTAGCGCTGTTAGCACAATCAACAGTCCTCGCAGAATTAGGAGAAGGAAGGACCCTACACCATTCAAGTGAGTTTTGTAATGGTTTGGCCAAGACAGGAACTGACTGCAAGTAGCATCCTGATCATTGGTGCGCGTTCTTCCGGAAAGACATCGTTTCTTGAATTCCTCAAGACCTCTTTAGCTCTCCCGCCAAAGAAGAAATCCAATCGTCCTACCGAACTTGCAGAAGACATATTCGCGCCTAAAAGCACCAAGGTTGGTAATTTCGAATCGCATTATTTGGAAACCGAAATCGATGGTGAGCGCATCGGTCTTACGTTGTGGGACTCGGAAGGGCTGGAGAAGAATGTCGTAGATTTGCAACTTCGGGAGATGTCCTCATTCCTGGAGAGCAAATTCGAAGAGACCTTCACCGAGGAGATGAAGGTTGTCCGAGCACCTGGCGTTCAAGATACCCATATCCATTGTGCTTTCCTCCTACTCGACCCACTCCGCCTGGACAGAAACATCGCGACATTCAAGACTGCATCGATGAATGGCAACGGACACGCTACGAATGGAAAGCAGGATTCTTCCTCTCGAATCGTTGGCGGTCTTGATGAGGATCTTGATCTGCAAGTCTTGCGATCGCTTCAAGGCAAGACAACTGTTGTACCAGTCATTTCCAAGGCGGATACCATTACCACAGCCCACATGAGCCATCTCAAGAAGACCGTCTGGGACAGCTTGAAAAAGGCAAACCTTGATCCTCTCGAGGCCCTCGGACTTGATGACTTCGACCCGGAGAGTCCTACTAAGGATGTCAACCGTATCGACGAGGGAGATGAGGACGAGGAATCCGATGGAAGCTCTGGTGATGAGTTCCCAATCCAGAAGCAGGATGTCACAACATCTCCGAAATCCAATAGACTCTCAACAGGTTCAATCCGCCGTCACAGCCAAAAGCAAACCGAGTCCGAGTCACAAGAAGTACCATATCTGCCTCTCTCGATCATCAGTCCGGATATTTATGAACCTGGTGTCATCGGTCGGAAGTTTCCTTGGGGTTTTGCTGATCCATTAGATGTCGAGCATTGCGACTTCGTCCGACTGAAGGAAGCTGTATTTAGCGAATGGCGCGGAGAGCTGAGAGAAGCAAGTCGAGAGCTTTGGTACGAGGGATGGAGGACGAGCAGACTTAAGCTTCGCGAAGTCAAGCAATGATCTGTCCTACTAAGCATGTCTTACAATCCCCGGGCTGGCTTTTGGAGCGACCCATGATACGGGACACAGGCGATTAATTTCGGTTGTGGCACATTTTCTTTTGTTAGTCGGATTTGCATACCCCCTTACTTCGTTGCGCGCATGCATGCTTTGTACCGTTTCGAGGACGCTAGAGGCAGTTGCCTACGAAATAGAGACACGAAGTCTTAGAGATGGGTAACCGACAGGTTTTGTGAAGATAGCGTTTTTGAACCTTCGCTTCTACTGCGCTGGGCGCGCTCACCCTCTTCTATACCGATTTTTGAAGGGAACGACACCTCGATATGGATATGGAGCGCAAGCAAACAATGGAACTCATGAGATACCAAGTATGGGGAAGGAAATATTGATCTCGGAGAGATTGATCATCGAAATATCTTTTCTTCCAAAATTGTCACGTAGCGCTTGGCTGCCTGTTGTATGTTTTGTGTTGTTGTTTCGATGGATCGGAAGCTTTCTTCTTCACTTCTATGAGCGCATAGGCGAGGCGAGGCGATGTTATTCGCTGATTAGTTGGCGGAATTTTTATGATGTTGTCAGAATCATTTCCTTTGTAAAAAAGAACTGTGCATTGTGACAGAGTATGAAATGTTACATTGTTCCCCTTTCCGCTTGACCTCAATTTCTCCTCTGGGAAGTGTCCGACAAATTCGCTGGCAAATGAGAACTTCCTCTCCGCCGCCCAGACACAATACTTCCTCCTCCCCTTCCCACCATCATTCCCTCCCATTCTCGTTCACGTGTACGTTCATAAGCATCCTCATCTTCCTCATACTGCACACCTAGCCTCTCTATCCCGTTCGCAAATACGTTCGCATCCACATCTCCATAGTCCTCAGGCTCCCAGCCCTCCCCAATACTGACAATCCAATAAGCCAGCAGAACCACAAACCACACTACCCACCACCACCCTTGGAAAGTCAAGCTGACGTTCCTCTCCCACTCCCGTGGTATTCGAGATTCAGATTCAAATACAGATTCGAAAGGCTCTGCGCCAGCTTGCCGCGTCTTCGTCCCCCTCGAAGCAGTAGGGATGGAGTCTTCTTGATTTCCCAGCCAGACCAGAATGAGAATTGCTATAAAAGCTACTAAAAGTGCTTTGAACCATGACCATGACCAGAGCGGAGAGGCGGACGCGGAAAGACCCGTAGGAGCGACACTCTGCGGTGTGGGCGGTGGCGCGTGCAAGAATGGAGGCGAGCCTGGTGTGGAAGGGCCGATGCTGTAGCGGCGCTGGCGGGCGTAGATTTCCTCGCTGAGGAGACGGTCGCGGTAGGCTCTGTCGCTTTCGCGGGGGGATTGTTGCTGGGATTTTCGGCGCGGTTGAGGGGAGGTTAGGTGAGTGTTGCTTGACCACGCAGAGTGTGTGCGAGCTGATAGAGTGCGTGTGAGGGATAGGTGGTTGATGGTTAGGGTGATGAGGAGGCTGGTTATGAGGATGTTGAGGAGGAGTTGTAGATGTGTCTTCCAATTCGCTTCGGCTTGAGATGAGGTCGTTTGGTCGAGGAAGAGAATTATGCATATCGCGGTTACGAGAGCTGTTTTGAGGGGTTGCGAAGATAGGCTTGAGAGGGTGTTATCGTGCGCGAATTGAGGCTTGGGTCTGAACTTGGTTCGCGGAGAAGCCTGGGCGGATTCTGGTGAAGAGTGCTTGGAGGGTGCGCATATAGGGCAGAGCGTTGTGCTGGTGTCTTGGAGGGGGGTTGTAGTGTTAGGGTTGAGGCAGGTGGGCTTGCAAGATGTCAGTAAGTGATGTTCAAGGTAGGTTGCTTGTCGCTGCCATGGGGTGGTTTGAGTGGAGAGAAGCTTATTGCTAAGGTAGGTAGAGACATTGATAATACCTACTTGATGGCAATGAAACACTTTCGTCGTCTTGTGACCACAACCAAAGGTTGTTCGTAGAGAGATCCGACACATCTTTGAGCGAGAGGACGTCAATTTCTCGATTGAGAGATGTCATGTTCGACATTCAGAATTGGACTTCGAGCTCCAGTTTTGAAATAGAGCTAAAGGTAGTACAGGCCTTGATTATTGCTTGTTGCTTTTCCTTTGTCGATGTTCTCGGTTGTACACTTGTTGCCTCGCTCAACGTGGAATCTTTGCGTCGCTCTTTGTTTCGAGGACTGTTTGCGGAATGGTCACTTCATGCTTTCAGACCAGGTTCATAATGGATCGTACAGAACTCATAACTCATAGAGTATCGAGCGGTGTCATAGACGCGGTGTGGTGCTCTACAGTCCCGAGACTCATATCTTGACCGCTGAGTCCAACATCTCTTATTTCATTCTCACTACTTCAACGATCACAACACTCCAAAACATGAAGTATAAATAGCTTGTACATGTTATCTTACATTCAATCTCTCAGATTGTCTCTCTCCAAAAGCAAGGTCCTAAAGATCTCCAACTGTAATAATCACTACCGCCAGGCCCTCCCAAACAACCATCTTCTTCTCGTTATTGTGCCACTTCTCCTCAGCCACTCTGTGCTTCTCCCCAAAGTCCTCCTTTTTCCGCTCAATCTCGGTGGCCCACGCAAACAACACCACCAGCACTACAACTTCGTACACCATGACGGAAAGTAAAAAGTTACGAGTGAACCATCACCGCCTTTCTATCACTACTTCTCGAGTCTTTAGTTCGTGATTGTCGATCGATCGCTGGCGCTCTGCCCAACTACAGTCGGGACAGAGTCAAGGCGAGAGTGGGAAGGTCTGAGTTTGAAAGGAAGAAGAGCAGTCTATGTCATGTCCCTCTCCCCCTCTCTCCCCCTTCTGTCCTCCATCTCCACCTCTGCCACTACCGCATTAGCTTCTGCGATCGCCAACTCGGTTGCTGCCGTCCTTCGTTTCTCACCAGCTCCCATCATGATCTCGGCGGAATCCTTGTGCAAGGCTGTGCGAAGATCTTCTGTCTCGCTACCATCTTCCCTATCTCATGAACATCGGGACAGCTACCTCTCTCGCTCTGGTAACTTCTTAAGATGCTTACACAGCGGTGTTGTGGGGCAGGTTCTCCCATGGCGGCACTACCCCTCAGAAACTAAACTAACTCGTGGCCGTATTTCCTGTAGGAAGTCGTGATCTGTATGAGACGAATTTGCGAAAGCGGTGCAAGATTAGGAATTAAATCCTGTGCATATAATTGTAAAGCAAGATTTTGATATAATTGACAGGAAGTTGCGTCTCTTTCTGTTCTTTGTGCAATCACTAGCCCGGGGAATGTTACCGTTTTTGGATCGAGCCTAGAGCCCTAATAGCAAGAGTCACGCCATGCATGGGTAATATGAATTAGATAAAAACATGGCGAAGTCCCGAAGGATAGTGTAGGGGGCTGATGCCCCGAGGCGGTTAAGGGAACTCTATTTGCGAATAAAACTCACTTCTCCGAATCTATTCTTCAAAAGATCTAGCTGTTGTTTCGGGATCTTGCGTATGTGTCCGAGCACCCAATATTCTGTGGAAAATCCTTTTCCTAAGACTTTACCGCAATACTCTACTTCCGACTTGGGTGTGTTGCTTCTAAGAGCGTATGTTGAAGGTGGATGATCGGTGTTTACTTCTCGCTTAAGCCAATGACAGGGGCCTGGATGAACGCCTTAGATAATGAATGTATCCGGATCCAGTGTATCTGTGAGAATTTGGCATACCTTACACAACTAGATGTTGTTCAGATCGATGTCCAGTATTTTCAAAGACATTGAACGATGGATATCGTATACAAAGAGTACTTTGGTAAAAACTGAAATATAAAAAGAGATGGGCGAAAGCAATGGTGTAGGCAGGAATCAGACACAAAGTTGAATAGTCATCAAGGCATAGCTTTCATTCTGTATTTAGAGAACGCATACATTTTAGTCTAAGCAGTGACATTGATCACGACAGCAGGGCTTCTGATGAAACTGCTTCTGGTAGCCTTGAGTCTGAAAGTCCCGACCTGGGCTGCGACGTAAGCTACCTGCCCGTTTGCGTTCGTAATACCATTGCCGAAGAGGGCTCCAGAAGTTGGACTTTGTGGAGCGCCATTCCCGTTAGACGACTTGACAGTGAGTACCGAGACGTCTCCTAATTTCATGTTGAGAGTTCTGGGCTGGACATCTAGGAAACCAAGCGCATTGAAGGAGTCATAGGCCCACAAGATCTCGTCATCTGGCTGGGGTTGCGTTCCACATCCAGCGGTAGGGGTTAATGCGAAGTTCTTAAGAATGCCCCAAAACTGGGCGGATGGCAAAGATTGAGCCGTGGATGCGATACGAGTGATGAAGAAATCATTGTAATTAGCGTCATATGTGCCGTCAAAGTCAAAACCACAGAGGCCACCTGCATCAGCGAGAGATGTGGTTGCCGTTCCTGATGGGAAGTCGCTGGGACCCCCCTGTCCATTGCAGAGATGGGTTCCTCCCGATGGAGTGGTAATTTGCTTGGGTCCAGTATAAATTATACCCTCGTAGGTTGTGTCTGTTGCTCCTTCGATACGGAGGTTAAAACTAATATTAGATGTAAGTATGCTGTAATAAGTAGTCATAACATCGAAGAATCTTACGTGGAGCATCCTGTTTGACATATAGGAGAAAGTCCATTGACAGAATTTCCATTTGCGCAGTATGCAGTTCCTACGGCTGTCGCCTGGGACTAGTGTCAGAAAAACGAGGGAACATGCGGGATCACGATATAGGACGTACGGTAGCAGTGGATTGTGCTGTAGTTGTCGTCGTGACTGTTTCTTGCACAGTCAGGCTGAGTATCGATGTATACGTGACCAAGGATACAGTCGTCGTGGAAGCCGTGGCTAAGACTAGAACTGTCTTGATGAAAGTAGGAGTTGGCATGGTTACCTAGTGGAAGCAATGGTGTCAATACAGTTCATGTCATGTGGCTTCGATGAGAGTTAGAGGTTTGGGAAAGAGTTCTACTTACAGTCGTCATCTGTGTGGCCCCGAAGCAGGAACAAGCGGACATGTAGCGAACTGTCCCACTGCAAGCACTGGCATATGTTGGAATAGCTGTTGGCTTCACAGTCCCAGTGGGTTGAAGTGTTGTAGCCGCACGTTTTCGATTGACCGTTACGGTCGCCACAATCTCATTTTTTATCTCGGTACTTGCTACAATGGTTGTGGTATCACCAAGTACGGTTCGAATTTTAGTAGCAACCGTACTGAGTGAGGTAGAGGTAGCTGTTTCCGAGAAGACCGTAACCAGAACACTATATCTGCGTTAGGTGATGGACGGCAAAGGGATCAGAACTCAGTCTCCTGAGCCTGGAGGTATGCTTACGTGGATGTGACAGTTGGAGGATATACCGTGGCTTTCATAAAGTTGGAGCAATCCTTTCTGGCGGAACTTCGCGCAATAACGCCTCGCTGTGTTCCAGTGACAGCTCTCGCGCAGTTGTCAGAGTTGCAAGATGCAGCGATCGCCACAAGTGCGCCATACGCGAGGAACAGAAAGGTCGTAAAGGACTTCATGATGGCAGAAGACAGTGACTAGAAGTGGACAAACCATCGCGCAAATCCGGCGGGACAGTGAGTATTATCATTTCGAAGAATTTGTACGATCTCTCAGCTCATCAATGCCCCTGCGGAGCGCTCTCAAGTCTATCGATTTTCATGCCTGTTAGATGTCACAAATTGGAAGGAACGAATCTCAAATCGAATCCTCAGCTGGAAGATATCCGTCTGGAAGCGCCACAAGCTCCATTAAATCTGCCAATTCGGAAAACCGACATTCGCGTAGACGATCTAGATGCTAATAACCATGCAATTTGTGACCCGCGGAGAAGTACCCCTACACGATTCAGTCAGGGATATCAACAAATCGTCTTACTGAACGAATAAGAACTTGTCAACCACGGCATAAGCGAGCTAGCTGATATGGAGGAGCCCCACTGGATAATTAAGTCGGACATCTCGATTGTAAGTTACGTCTGGCTTTGGCTGTAGTATTTTCGCTAGCTAATACTCTACAAAGATCGTCGAATTTTATCGCTTTCGATTTAATACAAGGATCAATTAATGTTGGCTTTGCTGGACGAACTTTGTTGCACGGAATTCCACAAGTGCTGGTATGCATCCGTGTTGCGACGATACGAGTCGAGTAGAGGGGAGGGGACATCTCCAAATTGCTGTGATGCACCCTGAAACGATACTTCCATTTTTGGAATCCCTGTACATATCTTTCACTAGCTGTAATTTTGTTCAGTCCCAATGTCGACTAGTATCTTTGACACCGGCAAGCGAAAGGCACAGTAATGTGAGGGGTGAGGTGATACTGCGGGGATGCCGACACAAAGATTTGCTTCCGATTCTGGCTTCCTGGCCTTTAGGCTACTCAAAGTCGTGCAACGATCTTGTAGACTTATAATTTGCTGGATGGCTTCGAGATTCTTCTTCAGATTATAGAACGCCAAAGCCAAGTTGCATTGTCAGTTCTGCTTGTGGATTAAGCAAAAGTAGTGTATCTCCTCAAGGCGGGCCATGTCCTTTGGTATGAAGATAGGAATGCCTCAAGAAGTGTAGAAGCACAAAACGAATGGTTCCCTGAGATATATGTATAAGAGTGGCATTGAAAATGATAAACTCACATCAATTCAAGCAGCTGACCTTACGTCGAATCCCTAGAACGTGCGTGTATCAATTTATAAAATGATAGAAATTCGATAATGAGAGATGAGATTCTAAATCTTCAAAGGTGCAGGATTTGACTCCTCGCCCTTAGACAGCTCTGTGAACTCCACTTTGGCATGCCTTTGTTTCTTCATCTTCTGGCTTTGCTACTTGGATTACTCAGATCGATATCTCAAAAACCATAGCATGAACCGACTTGTTATCATGTCAATTTTTTCTTGGGACACCTTTGGTAGATGAAGATCTTTCACATTGTACGCCCTCTTGGAGCATCAGTTGTCAATTCTTCGACCTACTAAGCGATCAACCTAATGTTAAGCCGAGATGGCGCAGGCCTAAGTGTTGGTATGTTCTATGTTGCATCCGAGAGGTGATCGATTTATCTCCGAACTTTTGTTAACATTTAGGCCGCTGAAATTATATGAGGTCGGCTTTTTTCCATATACATATCGTTGCGTTTCAAGATGGCACGCGAAGGCAACAAACCTTTTCAGAAATCACAATGCTCTCTTCAAGAGCAAACTAGATACCAAAAAACACATGTGTGGGTCCTAAATTTTGTCAGGCATGCTGCATGTGAAATAAAGGGAAGTCTGTTTGCACATATCAATTCACCCTCATTAGCATCTCAACTCTTAGACTTATCTATAGCGACATATTGTGCTTCTTTGCAACGAATGCTCTACTGCGTCCGGCACAATCAACGCTATTCAAAGTCGGCCGTTCGCAGCTCATTGTGTACTCCTCTTTGTTTGCCAATCTGAATATAATGAACATAATTAAGCGAAACGAGGAACTATGCTTCCAACCACAAAGCAAACACTTCAACGCCATTCTACTACTTCTAGAAATCAAACTTAACAACCGCCAAAATGTGCAGACTGGTGCAAATCAATGTTTACCATTTCTGCGCTCACACGCAGAGAGTTACAGTTCCCAGCCTCAATCCGGATTGTACCAAGGCTGTTCTGGGACGCGCTTATTTGATGAACGAATGGTGTCCACGTTGCAGGTAAGTTGTCTAATCTTTCTTCATGCCAGAAAGAAGATCTGATGCTGTGTGCAGATGGTTTGGTTTCCTGGTTCCATACGAATACACAGAATTCGCGACAGCTGCGAGATGCGGTCGCGCCGGCAATGTGACTAGGACAGTCAATTTTGATCCTGAAGAATTCAAGTACAAAAGAACAAAAGAACAACTCTGGGAACTCAGAGATGAATGTGTCTTCTTTAGATTACCCCAATTCCGTCAAGAGCAGAATATGCAGGAATTCTTCCGCCTTTCAGCTCGCGAAATTGCAGCTGGGGTCGAGCAAACCGATCGGAGTTACTTCATGGAGGAGTTCAAGCCATGGGATCCCGACTACAATCGTAGCATTGATCTATTCGCCCTCATAGATGAGGTTCCAGAAGATAGGGATGTGTGTGAAGTCTGTAAGGGGAGGTTGACTGGACCTATCTCAGAAGAGGATGATAGATACCCTTGCATCAGTGATGGTTCAGTGGCATACTTGCCTTGCGATCATTACTTCGGGCTAAATTGCATCTCGAGTTGGTTGGGTGATCCCAGAACTCCTACGTGTCCTACTTGTCGACATACCTACAATATCATCCATGAAATTTCGGCCAGCGAATTGAATGATCCGCCGCCAGGCTTCGAAGAACAACGTTTGGTTGACTTTGCTCCGGACAGTCAAATCAGAGAGTTGCATATCAAACTCATGGTCTTCTACAGTTTGAAACTATTATTGGTACCTCTATGGTTTACACCCTTTCCAGTAAGTACACGCCGCTCTCACTGGTCCAAATCATACTTACAAGATATCAGTTTACCAGTTGGACAAACCTATACATGCTTACACTCGGAGCGGCTGTGTTCAATTATTGCATCCCACTGATACAGGTTCAGCCCAGATTCGCCTTGCGGGAACGCAAAATACAGAATCGATTTGCGCTATTTTCCGCGCTCGGAAATTCAATCGAGGTTGTTTTTGTCGGCATCTTTGGGTACCCACGATATTCTCTGTGGCTCTATCCATGTTTTAGTTGTGTCTCGGCTGCTTTTATTCTTTCTGTCTCTAAACCGTTGTTGCGTCGGCTTTATCGATTTGAGAAGTGTCCCGATATCATAAAGGCAATAATCAATGTCTTGTTATGATTGATAAATTTGACCAGCGAATCCGTGGGCAGAGTTGGAGGGTAGCTGATATGTAATGATGGGGTCGGCATCAGATCGTGATATAGCGAGACACTTTGGATGGCTATAGTTGTAGATGATCAAGTCTGAAATGCAAGTCACCAAGCACCTAAACCTCAACCATGTGACAGTGTGTTGGGAAGAAATATTTATTGAGGAAACATGAGTTAGTAAAGAGTCTTCATGAGAAGTGATTTCTCTCGACATCTCTCACATCCTACAATTCTAATGCGAGGAGATAGGATCGCAAAATTGACATCGCTGCCCAATATTAGATACTGATATTCATTTCGCATTCCCTAACTCTTCAGAGATCTTCTCACCCTCATCAGCGCCTCCCCCAACTT
>JACBAH010006547.1:0-11618 GCA_014282315.1 Neospermospora avenae | reverse complement strand
GGGCGGGGCGGAACAAGCGAGAAGCGCCAATCCGGGAGGGGCAAAAGGCCTTGGCAGAAAGGACACTTATTCTCCAAATCAAAGGCTTATTTTTGTGATGCTTCATTCTTTTCCTCCTCACATTCGATAATTCGCATACCTAGGTAGTGTTTCCTATAGGAAATTACGGTAATCCGAGGGGTCACGCAGGTTTAGGAATTATATATGAAGGCATTCACAAGAATGGTTTCCGGCATGCTCTCGAATCTACCTATAGGCCGCACGTCTAAAATCTTCGTATCCTTCGCGCTCGCTCTCACCTTTCTTTCTCCTGCTTTTCCTATTGCGTCTAACATCGAGTAGGTATGCATCTTCTCAATATGCTCACTTCAGTAGGCATATGTTATCAGTCCTAGTATGCGACCTACGGGCCCTTTACTCTTCCTCCCACTTGTTGTTGATTGCTTACTTTCGCCCCGGTTCTTCGAATTGATACTTGTTTTGTGCTTTATCGTGGAATGTCCACAGCTGCTTCCACAGCCACCCAAGCAAGATACTCATTTTCAATTCCTAGTGCTTGTTCATGAGGTCTGGTGGAGGCTTTGCGGGGTGGCCTGCAGTATTGGTGGCTCAGCATACAGCATGTGCCCCCTGTTCAAAGTTACAGGACTTTGTCCTTGAAGAAGTACTGCTCTCTTCAGTCTTTCATTTGAGTCTCATACACCTGCTCATCGTTAACTCGATTCCAACAGTACGATGGCATTCCGCGTTGGTCAGCGGGTGCTAATTTTATTGATCGATTGATGAGGCTGCGAGGCAGTGAAGTCCCTAGAACATTGCAGTGTCTGGGTCAGGGTATCGATAGTCTCAAATCTATCCATAAACCTGTCCATATCGCTTGAGACCGCACCATATGGGCAGCCCTCCTCGCTTGCCCGAACATACTTGTCATTTGTTCTCAGACGTCCACTGCCGAGAGCCTTGCAAGACCTTGTGCTCGGATTCGGGATGAGCCTCAAGCTGTCCGATTCATGCTTTTGGGACAACTCTGATGTAATTGGTCAGCTTTGCGCCTTCATAAACGCCGTGTTCCTTGGAAATTGACGTTCTTGGTTCCTCCAAATTTCTGGCAGTGGATCAATCTTGTAACATCCGCAATACCTTTCACTCAAGACTTACTGTTCATGAGCTCGTACCTGGAAGCTTTTATGGGAAGTCGCAATGCTATGCGGAGTATGTATTGATGCGCTTCAATATCGCAAGGGATGGCTGCGCGGTGACGATCCTACCCAGGATCCTCATATTGCGCTTGCACATCATCAATCAGCTGCTAGTCTCGAGTCGTCTGCGCTTGACGCGTGTGAAATATGCTTTCCATTTTGGAACTTGATTGACAAAGATGCACTCTCCCATATGAGAGACTTTGATGAACAATGGACATCGAAACACAGCGTGATACAATCGCATAGGGCTCCAAATCAGCAGATACACGACACAGCAGGCCTCGTCACCATGTGCTACATTTTCAATCTTGGAGGAGATGATGGCATGAAAGCTTTGGGAGTAGACCTAATCATCTCCATAACGATTGAGAACGACTACAAGCACGAAATTTCAGAATTGAAAGACGTCAAGAATGGCATGCACGTGGTTTACATAGATGATGGTTCGTCCTAACCCACCGGGCTACAAATTGTCGTGCTGATGATAACAGGGATGCCGCAAAAATGGTACCCTACGCTAGCCATGATACAAACTCTGAAGAATCGTGGAGCACAGCCACAGGGTGGATTGGGGAATGCATCTCGAATCATCCTGTCTGCAACAAGGAAGCTAATGGTGCATCGTGGCATCCAACCCGCCTCCTCGATATGGCCGACCCCAAGGCCAAGCCAGATACATTCCGCATCGTGGTCACATCTGAACTCTCCCTTGGATCAGATGACAAATACACGACATTGAGCCACTGTTGGGGAAGTGCACAGTTCCTGCAACTTCGCAAGTCAAACTACCTCGAACTCAAGAACGGCGTCAAGTTGGAGAGACTGCCAAAAACTTTCCAAGATGCAATTCAGGTTTCCAAGCGACTTGGCGTCCGCTACCTGTGGATTGACTCGCTTTGCATCTTGCAGGATCGCGATGACCTGGCCGATTGGTTGGTCGAGGCTGCGCAGATGCACAAGGTCTACTCGTACACGATATGCAACATTTCTGCAGCGGGAGCCAAAGACAGTTCCAAAGGCTTGTTCTTCGACCGAGATCCAAGGTGTAGTTACTCGAGTGATGTGCGCATAGATCTGGAAGGCCTTGGATTTCCGTCTGATATCAAACACGTGGACTGTGTTATTGTTGACTTCGGATTTTGGAACAACGGCGTTGGAGAGTGTCCTTTGAATACGCGAGGCTGGGTTCTGCAAGAGCGTCTCCTTTCTCCTCGAGTGCTACACTTTGCCAGAAACCAGTTCTTCTGGGAGTGTAGGGAGCACAGCGCAGCCGAGTGCTATCCAAAATCACTACCCATGCCATTTCGTAATGGTGCTCATGCATACTTTAAAAGACTTGACCGATCATCACGTAGCAAGGGTTTACACACCTCGTTGAGAGATTTAGGGGGCGACTCATACTACTACCTAGTATGGGACTCTATTGTTCGGGCGTTCTCGGCGACCCGACTGACTAAGAGCTCTGATAAGCTGATTGCTCTGTCGGGGGTCGCGAAGTACTTTGCAGTACTGATTGATGATACCTACGTCGTTGGGATGTGGAGGAAATATCTAGCTAGTAGTTTGTTATGGTATATCGATGGTGCAGTCCAGATAGATGGGTCACCGTCTATCCGTCCCGACCAGTATCGCGCACCTTCTTTTACCTGGGCATCGGTGGATGGCGTAGTTGTGACGTCCTCGCCAACAACTAAAAATTTGCTCTTTGAAGTCATGGCGGTCAGCATAGACTACGAAGCAGAAGACGAAACAGGTCTCGTGAAAGCTGGCTATATCGATCTCAAAGGCCAACTGAGGCCCTTCGAGATGCTCGTCAAATACATCTTGGCCTACCAGCAACTCTTCATGATCGTCAACAGCACACTTGTGAAAGATCCCGAAGAGCCAGATTGGGCGAATGGACCTCTGATACATCTGGACATTGGCCAGAAGAGCTTCGATGAAGAGAATGCTGCAGAGACTCTCTACTACATGCCCTGTCATGGACAGGACGGGGCGAAAAAATACAGGTCGTATCTGTTGCTGATAGCTTTGGACTCGGAACAGCGCGTTTTCAGGAGGATTGGCCTGGCTGTCACGGGCAGATCAAGCGAGATCGAAATGTTGCAAGGCTCCGCTGGTGAGGAGACTAGAGGGCCGCCAACGGTATCTGAAGCCGATATCGAGCCATGTGTAATCAGGATCGTATAGGCATGTGAGCGTGCTTACCCATCCATTGATCCCATCGTGTGTGTACATACACGATTCATTTATTTTCTGTCTTCAACTGGATCATGTCCCAATCATGTCTAGTCAGATGGTAAAGACACGGACAGGAAGAAAATAACAAATATATCGTAGGTCATAAGGCAATATAAGCTCGGAACCGTAGGAAATTTCAATGACCGCTTCACTTTTATGGTACTGTACGTACATTTACAACGAATGATATACCTATATCATCAGCGATTATCATAGACAACTCCTGAGCTTTCCTCTGATCAACGCAAACACCAAACCAAAGAGTCGTAACTCGTAAGTCAGAGATATCACCTCACCGAGCATGGTACAACAGTCGTATGCGAGAGGACATTAGTCTTGCTTTCTAAAGAATAGGTTCCTTCTACTTCGTGTTGCTGACTCGCTGAGCGACTATAGCGAATTAAAAATAGAAGCTATATCGTCTGTTTCGAACATCCGTCTTGATAATCACTGGGTGGAAGAATCTCGCATATTTTGGACCTGCTTCTCTGGGTGTGAAGAAAGACGTGTCTTCAATCATCACATTTTTGCGAATAAAAGTGTGCTGGATCGCACGGTACGGAGATGTCTATCTACATGTTCCGCAAACACGGTCGAGCTAAAAACGTCGACTAAAAATTGACTAAATCAAGTTACTCGAAGGTCAGAATTTGGATTTCTAGTAGTAGCATCTATGGAGGTTATGATGCAATATATATATCTTGTGGAACAAGAAGACGTCGTAAAATATTCTCAGTGAAATACACTACTCGTCATTCCTGCACCTTGGCAAACAAGCTATTGATGAATTTATGGGATCTCCAAACATTAAGATTCTGGGATCTATTTTGCAAGGCTGTAGTGCGAGATGGTTACATCCTATGGAATAGGCAGACATCCCACCGGACATTCCGAAGTCAGTTCCGTAGTGTGGAGGTTAGAAAATGCTATGCTGGGTTTAGAGCACGACGTCGGGAAGGTGCTCTTTGCCTAGCAATTCTTGCAAAAGTCTCACTTTTCTTGAGGCTGCTCTCAAATACAAGCTGGTATAACGCGTTCACGGGTCTAAACTCGGGGGTTAAGTGCCCGAGTGATTATGCCCTGGCGAATATAAGCATAACCTTAGATGCCACTCTCTCTGCCGTGCAAGAGTCTTGGCCCAGTGAAAGAAGGCTGGATTTTCATGGATGGTCAAGAAGACCATATATGTGCTATGGAGAATGATAACCATGAATTAGGAGCGATACGAAACTGCCATACCCTCTTCTCTGTGATACTTGTATTTTTTCCGAGAATGATACTATTCTCATTCGTCCTCCTAGAAAACGACTTTAGCGAAGTCAACAAAACCTTGGAGCTCATCCCGCGATTTAAAGCTCTAATTTCCACGATCGCTAAGCGGGGCCTCCACTCATGGTACGGACCACATTGTACCAATCCTTCTGTGACCGGCAAAGCGTAAACAGCAAAGAATGAATGCAGGATGTGATAAATGTATTCACTATTTGAACCGAAAGTTCCAGAGAGTTCATGTCAAAGTCTAAGTATGACCTCATGTTGTTTTCGCTGACTTCACTCGAGCACCCGCACCTATCGGTCACGTCGGGCCGTGGTCGGCAATTAAAGCTAGCGAAGATCAGATAAAGAATTCTGCCGCTTTCCTCCTCACCGCCCTGCTCCAGCAAGCCAGCCCAGCCTAGCATCCTCATCCTCATCCTCATCACTTATACACTCCTCACTCTTCCGCCCTTCGATACTCAGCTTCACACACTCACAGAGGCTTACAATCCCGCACAGTCATCCTCCATGTTATCTACGAGCTGAGATCTCCACGACATCCTCTAGAAAATCTCTCCGCGCGTGTCGCATACTCTCGCAACTCATTCTCCTCCTCACAACAACGCCCCGGTGGACAAAAAGCTCAGCTCCGCACACGATGAAGACCTCTAAAACGCCTCAAGGCGATTCTGCAGCGAGTCGCAGAGCTCAGCCTCTCCGTCAGACACGAAACAATCCTCCGCGATCCTCAATGTCCGGCGTTCGCAGCCTCGGTTCCAGAGGATCTCTGGGTGGAGGAGGTATGGACGAAGCGCCCATGGAAATCTTCCCCGCCATCACACATTTCGCCGACGCGATTACTGCCTTGCCCAAAGAGCTCGTCCGACACTTCACACTCCTCAAGGAAGTTGATGCCAAAATATTCGCGCCGGAAGAAGAACTGGGGAGACTCGTCGAAGCTGTGCTGAACACCCCTCCCGCTAGATCTCAACAGCCCCAACCACATCCTGCTCTCGGTCCAACATCTGTTCCTATGAGCGCACAAGGAAGCATTAATGGATCGATTCTGAACGGTCATGCGGGATCCGTTCACTCAACTGCTGTGATCGAGGCCGCAGCTGTGTGGGATCCGATGAATCTTCCTCGGCGACAGATCTTCCAGCATTGCGTGTATACGATATCAAACATGTTGGTCTCATTAGACGAAAAGAATCACGTCATATCTACAGCGAGCGAAGCTTTGAACAAACAGCTCGCGCGCATTGACGAATGCTTGCCCTTCATTGAGCTCGAGGTCAGCGAGGAGGCAAAATATGGCAGTACGACACATTGGGCATATCCTGAGAACAGACAATCCAAAGTCCCGGTCGGTGTATCAAGGAGGGAAATCGCTGCTGCGAATAGCTTGTCTGCGGCTGCTCAACAAATTGCCGACGAAGCGGCGGCGAGAAGTGATGCGCGGAAACAGGCTATCCTCGAGAAGAAGAAGGGCAAGAACATACAAGCCGAATCTGACTTTGACGAGGAACGGCATAAGGAGAAGAAAGTACATGGAAATACCAAGGGACGAAAGGTCGCTGACAGTGCCGGATTGGGCATCACGAATGGGAATGGAAATCCTCCCAAACGGCGCAAAGTCGAAAAGGGACCGGCTGGTGGAGTTGTGATGGAGAAATCTCTCAGTTCTGCCGTCGCGAACGGTAATGCGAAGGGAAAGGCTGCAAGTCCAAGAGAAACACCAGTACCCGAGCCGAAGAAGAGAGCACGAGCTACAGCTACGAATGGGCAGACGAGGAAGAGGTATGTTGCTTTCAATGGGGAGGAATCAATTGCTGATAAGGCCAGGAACAACACGGTCACATCTGCCATGTCGCCATCTCTAGCCTCCTCACCTATACGGAGCACATTCCCAGACACCAAGACGAAAGCTACACCACCACCCACAAATGGCCGACCCGTCGCGCGAGGGCGACAGAACTCCGCACAGGCACCGACAGAAAAGAGACCACCATCCTCCGCGTCCAATAAACCAAACGGAACCAACACTCCAGATCTCGCCGCAGCAGCAGCAATTACCGGCCGAAGCATTCCAGAGGTCAAATCCACGATGAAAGAAACAGCAAACAATCCCAAGGAGCATCTCCTCGAAGACATCGAGCAAGATGCCCCAGGAGTGATTGGTGGGATTGTGGTTGGAAATCGTAAGAACAGTGTCACCAAAGAAGATAGTGTCGAGCCTATGTCAGCTATTCAACAGACAACAATAACCACCAAATCCGGCCGCGCGAGCAAACCTTCTACCCCTGCTATACCGCATTTTCCTGAGCCTTTGCAAAGATCACGCTCGAGTCGCGCGGCTGAGACGTCGAATACTAATAAAAGAAGTCATAAGAAAGGCGCAGGTCAAGCAGCGCAACAACAACTCGCTGCCCAGACCACAAGCGGCAACGCAGATGACGAAGGGATGGAAGAGGGGGAGATGGACGAAGATGAAGACATTCCCATCGGCGAGGATGAGCCGAGGTATTGTTACTGCGATAACGTCAGTTATGGCGAGATGGTGGGTTGTGATTCGGATACTTGCGAGAGAGAATGGTTCCATCTGGAGTGTGTGGGGTTGAAAGTTGCGCCGGTTGGCAAAGGTATGTTTTCAACTTTTAGAAGGATGATTGAGTCGGGACTAATTACATGCAGCGAAATGGTACTGTGAGGACTGCAAAAAGAAGATGGTGCAGAAGCGATCAAGCAATCGCTAGATTTCTGATAGCTAGGACTGCGCTACACAACACATCTTGGCGTGTAAACGGCCCAGGCGAACTGGAAATAACGGCGTCTGGTATAATACAACAAGGACAGTAAAGGTAGAGAAGGAAACGGAGTTCGGGGATTAAGGTGGCATTCTAATGGATAAAAGTAATGCATGGAAGGCCGGATGAGACAATGCATAGTTCAATTCTTCGAATCTGCATACCAGCCGCACTGGCGTTGTCAGAAATTGTCGAAATTTTGGAAGTCACTTTAGCTTCATGAACTTGGGCTGGGTTGGGGCTGAGATAGGTAGCATATGAATGGATACCAGGAGCTGGAGTCGTGAGATCCGCTCGAGACCTGCATTTGGCATGGTTGGCTTAACCTATACGGTATCAAGCCGATGAGGGACTTCAGAAGCGGAAGTAGAGAATGAATATTCGATGCAAAACTGTCTTCGAAACATCAATTCCCGCTGAACATCTAGATTGTGCATATCTTATCAACCACCTGCTTCGACAGAGTAATCCCCTTTCCAGTCAAGCAAACACATCAGAATTCAGGAGAGTGCCTCCGCATTTCGAAGAGAACCGGCCAAGCAATCTATCTTTTTGGAAGGTCTTAAAATCATAATCGAGTCGTTTGTAATTATAATTCTCAACGATATTTCCTATCTAGTCGTCCTCCCCCTCCCAGCATCCACCACCAGCCTATGTCTATCTCGCTTTTACCAACCACAAACCGCCGACATATATATAAATCACAATCCTCCCTGCTCAGCCTGTTCTCCCGCCACGCCACGGCTTCCCAGAACACTTCGATGATAGTCTGGATACACAATTCCCTATCTCTCTCTCCCTCTCACTACCTCATGATTACCGGAGTATGACTATCTAACTCTCTCGTGGTATCTTGCCGAGACACTGTTGCTGGTTTTCGATTTCGCAGAATGTCTTGGCTTGCAAAGCCTTGGCTTGAGCTTTAGCTTTCCCGCTTTTGGAGCTGAGAGAGATAGAACAGACGTCGTAGAACCGTGGGAGTAGACTTGTGTTTGAGAGGCCGTTGCGAGGAGAGGAAGTCGATTGAGGGCAACATTCCGGCTTGATCCAAGAGAGAGCGCGAGAGGGAGAAATATTATCTGCCATTTCTATTGCAAAGAAAGGATATCCCAAAGACTCTCCAATATCCCGCGTACTGTACTAAGTATCGTGTGATCTTGCTCGGAGACCTATACTTGCTTGGTATGTATTCGTGTTCCATAAAAGCAAACGGCTCTGATAGAGTAAGAGAATGAGGTAAAGGAACGTCGCATCCATGCATACTTCCTGCTCCTCTCTGAAACAGGAGAAAAGTAGAATCGTAGCTTCCGAGGAATACCACACTAGTCTTCCGTCCCCCTCCTTCCATGATTTCCAGCTCCATACTCAGAATGGCCACAATCCACCACAGCCAATACCAGCGAAGCTGGCTAGCATTGACTAGGAACCAAGAACCACGTATTAAATCAACAAAACACTCAGCCCGCGAAATCATCTCATGGCTATCACGCTCTCGGCTCCCTCAAATGCACAATCTGCAAATGCGCCAGCTTCTCCACATCCACGTACGAGAAGCCAATGTCCCTCACCTCTTTCCTAGCTTCTTTACGAGCACGTTTTCGATCTGCACGTTTCGAGAGTGGGCCGAAATACTTGTCGAAGAAGAATGCCATTCCCCCAGTTACGCCGAGGAGTAGTATGGCTGCGAAGGCGTAGAGCACCCATGTTCCTGCTGAGATGGGGGGCCCGTATTCCGTGGTTGAGGAGGGGGATGGTGAGGCGATGGTGGCTGTGGAGTTTTCTGTTGTTGTTGTTGTGTTGGCTGACATCTTTCAAGGCGGGATGTGGTGTGGTGTGGTATGCTGAGTGTCTGGGTTCGATGGTGATGGTCAGGCAGGCGTTGAATGGATTTTGAAGATGTCACTTGTTATTGTGTTTTATGTTGCCGCTGTGTTTTGAAGAGAGCTTGTACGAAGTCGGGCTGTGCTTTCAATGACACAGAAGTGAGGGGTTTACGTATCAATAGTTTTCGGAAACCATGGCATATCTCATTGCGTAATGTCTCTCTAACACTTTGGACTAGAATATGGAGTGTGGTTCGGAAACTTCGGGTTCTTTCAACTACGCATCGTGATCCATTGAAGACTAGGAGGGTATAGCTTATAGAGTCATGCCACTTTACTTACTTTGGGTAAGTGCTGTAACGTTGGTTAATCACAGCCAAGTCCTATGACATCTCGTTCCTTGAGATTGCACACTCCGCGTCCTGTGTTTCCGGCTATATCTAATGAATTATATCCCCTTTATAATATCAAGGCATTATTTTTCCTTCCGTGAGGGTATACGAAGGACTATCGGCTCTTCATCAATAGAAACAAGATAGGCTTGCTATACTGGAGATTAGCTCATAATACTTCACGATTCTTCTTTTCGTCAGATTCGTCTCAAAACTTTCTACTGTCATGCATATTCAGCGAGAGTTTATCCAATCTCAATCTTACCAAACAGTTCATGATCACCCGTCATTAGATTGTGAAAACTTCCCTTTGCACGACTCCTAAGTTCCACGTCACTCCTATGGTTTCTTATTAAATAGTAACATATCTGTTTTGCTCCCAAATCTATGGATGACGCTGCTTCTCGGATCGTGGAAGCTCTGAGAATTTTCAAATCACTGCTTATCTTTCTCATCTATGTTCGTGCGTAGCCCTCATGCATGTCCCATACTCTACATCGTGTCTCTATCGCTGCCTTCGAACACCTGCCGAGTCCCCTTCCATGTAAATTCTCTAATAAACCCAATCTCTAGAGGTCTTCGTACTACATTATCATTCTTCGTCCACATACAGTCGTGAACACGTAACTCGCTAGTATGCGATCGGTCGTGGATAATCTTCTAATACAAGCTTTCTACGTTTCTCCGACTTGAAACATACGTTCCAATGATTCATGTCTCGCGACCGATGGAGTAGGGTAGTCAAACGAGTTGTATCTCCAAGTTACCTCCCCTCGCGTAAGCGGGAGTGTCCTTCTAACACCAAGTACAACCCCATTCCAACATCATGGTCTCTGCCGGCAGAATCCCATAACAAATGTCGCCCGTAGTGCTGTGACTGCTGTCAAAGTCGTGTCATACTTTCACACCCGACCACCTTCCTAGCCGTCATCCGGTCACCACCAATCCACGGAGCCTCGACCCGTCTCAAGAGTCAAGACGGACAGTTCCCTCTGCACATACCAGCATAAGCTTTTTCCAGGTCAACCCAGGCAAAATTGATATCTCGCCTAGCTTCTCGAAGTTCTTATAGACGAATCTCTCATCCTGAGCTTTTGTAGTCCATCGGGCTTTGCCGATATACTCCATATATTCCATACATATTACAAAGATCACGACCACGCCTACGAAGTTAAAAATGAGGGCTAGTTGCCAGTCTTTCCCTTCCTGTGTAGTTGAGGGTGCGGATGAGGGCTCTGTCGAGTTTCCGAACATTTTGTAGTGACGTGGTGTGCTTGGTCACGAGAGAGTTGTGGGTTTTTGATCGTAGTACTTGAGCTTTGAGTTGGGTTTGAAAGCGAGGTTGTGCTTTGTAATTCTTGGTTGTCGTCAGATGAGATAGAGTTATATCTGGGCGATACGGAGGGAAAGTGCATCTGTGTTGATAGAAAAGCATGATTTAGAAATTGCTGCGTAGGTAATATCATAAGTATTTTGGCTAGAAGCCGGAATTTCTGGGTGTAGTTCGAGTCCGCTAATGATCTTGGTTCACCTACTCGGGCGCGTTTTTAGTCATACGACTGGTAATTAGCCGAAACCCCCCAAATTCTGCCTAGAGCTCTAAACCTACTAACTTTACTTAATTATATCTTAACTAATAATAGCTTAAATCGTGCGATTCTAGTATTAGTTTACTCTCCTAATCTATAAGATTAATTATCTAACTTATCTAGTCTATCTACTTAACTTCCCTACCTCGTAATCCGAGCTATAAGTTAGCGATATTATCACTTTTCAAGCGAGAGCTTCCGATACGAATAACTCTAATAGAATTATAATAATAAAAGGAGAGTTATTTATAGGATAGATTAGAAGAGCTAATTTAGCTATTATAAGGTTATATTTAGAGGCTAGGAA
>JACBAH010006546.1:0-11611 GCA_014282315.1 Neospermospora avenae | reverse complement strand
AGGAGACGCCAACCTCTCCTACCAAGACATCCAATCAGCCACCTCACTCATCGACGCCGAACTCAAACGCACCCTCCAATCCCTCGCCTGCGGCAAATTCCGTCTCCTCACCAAACACCCCAAAGGCCGCGAAATCAACGACACAGATACATTCACTGTCAACGCTTCGTTCGGCGACCCGAAATACAGGATCAAGATTAATCAGATCCAGTTGAAGGAGACGGCGGAGGAGAACAAGGATACGCATGAGAGGGTGCAGAAGGATAGACAGTATGAGACTCAGGCGGCTATTGTGAGGGTTATGAAGACGAAAAAGACGATGAGTCATCCTGGCCTGGTGGCGGAGGTTATTGAGCAGACGAAGAAGAGGGGTGCGGTGGAGGTTACAGAGATCAAGGAGCAGATTGATAGTAAGTTCCCTTTCTGCCTGTATATGTGTGTATGTGCTAATGAGAGGCAGAATTGTTGGATAAGGATTACCTGGAGCGTGACGATGAGACGAACATGTATGTGTATGTTGCTTAGTTAGGGATGTTTACGCTGGACTGGCTGAATGGACTAGATGTATCATTTCATTCATGCCAGGGTTTATAGGAAATTCTATGATGATGAATGTCAATTTGATCTATGTGCTTGACATTCACCACCGCCTGAGTAGTCTCAAATCTTCCATCGGAATGATCATCATTCTCCGTGATCCTATCTACCATGCCTTCCAATCTTGGACTTGGGCGAAACCCGGCTTGATTCACCATTTACTGTAGTAGCTTCAACCAACTCAGTTATCATCTCAAGCAGGACCCCAGTATTGACCAGTTTCCGTGTTATTTTCTTGGGTGGCCTCCCTTCTCATGTATAGGCTTATATCGATTTCTGCTTTCACCAGCCTTACTTTCGATCAAGAAAACCCACAAGCAAGCGTCAACTTTCAACATACTAACCTGGGAATCAACATACCTATCCCATTCTGCAAAAACTGATCGACATTCTGATCCGCTCGCCCTTGACTTCTAGCCCACCTTCCGTCTCACCGCTCACTTGAATCACCGACCCATGTTATGGATGAGGCAATGAGCTTCTCGCAATCTTTTTCGTATTCGGTGGTTTCACGAGCGAATAGGATGTTGAATTTTGCTCTCTAGAGGGATGAAAGAGGAAGAAAGAACGTAAGATTCAAGAAGGAGGAGGGAGTTTCAGGGAGGTACGTGTGGAGAATTCTCGCCACCAGTTTCCCATTTCTCATTTATTTTCTGACGGTATTGTAGACATATATGTTGCAATCTATTGAAGGTTTCCCAAGCTATAATCCCTCACGCTCATACCTAGCTACCTCTTGCTTCGACTCAGTACTCGTATCTCTTGCAGTCTGACAATACGATATTGCTGCTAGCTCTGAAAGCCGACAAACCCATAAGGAACAGTGTCTAAGCGTTTTGGCATCTTGATCATTGTGTCTCATAACTACTGCCAGACGCCTCTCGCAACTAGCATTAGATACCTACCTTCTCCAAAATATCCACGCGTCTGATGTTTATCGGCAGTGCTTCATATCTCCAACCGGAACCTCATTATTATCCCCCACTATCTACGAGACAGGGACTTGTAGGAAGTCCTCGAGATCCACGTGAAAGAAGGTATAGGTCACGAGGAGCAAAAAGAAGAAGATCAAACACGCTCTGATTTCGCTTACTCTGAACGGAGTAAATACCTGATTAGAGCAATTTCAAACCTGTTCTCAAGCCTTTCTCAACCCAATATGATCTTATTACATCCACAAGTGAAATTGTTAGAAGACTGATAATTCCTCGTCGAAACCCCTCTCTAATTTTTATTACCGATTAATCAGGGCTAACACCGCTGGGGAAAACCGTTGTACTAAGCCCACTCAGCGTTGCTAGTTTGTACTTGGCAGAATAGTGCTTATTTATTTCATGTATGCTCGAGCATAATCTATCTCGTTCCCCCTTGGTCAAGCCGAGATGGAGTCTTGAGTTGTGGGTTGTTGGACTCTGGCTCTGGCTCTGGGAGATCTTTGGTGCGAGTAGTAGAAGTCCAGCTTCTACGAAGCTCCCGCTTACTTGTACGAGGTGTACAGATTACTGACCTTGAGAACTTCACGGGTGGTGGTTGTGCTGATGGTGGTGAGTATACCATAGAATAGCTATTTGCAGATACACTAGAAGATCATACTTGGGAAATTGGAAGTATTCTTATTTGCATATATGACTCACCGTACGTCTGCGGTCATTTCGAGGCAGTTCTGGTTGGCTGACCTCTTCAAAACTAGCCAGGGCGTGGTATTCTGATAATCAAGATTCCATTAGCAGCCTGCTTCTTCTAATTCCTTCTATGTACACTCTTTCCCTTACGTACCCGCGCTTTGACTTTTAATAATCCAGGTGGCTGTTTCGTCCGTGCTGGTTGAGAGTGAAGCTTCTTAGCGGCTGCCAAGAAAGATGTGGTCGAAGTGATAGAAGAATAATATTCGTAATTATAACCAGAACTTGGTCAGGTTGATCCGTAAATTCACTAAAGTCTTTATTAGCTTAGAATATTAGCAGCTCTATATTAGATTCGATTTTTACTTGACTACGACAGCTCTTAATGCGAGTCAACTTTTCAGGTCGCGTAACATACGGGAAACAGCTACAAGAAAAGACGCAAATATACAGCAAACAAAGGTCTGCCAAAGTATATGAAGTACGTAAAATATGGACAGCGCTTAGACCTCGCACAAATTGAACTAGACTGCAGTTAGGTTGTGTCGTTTATACTGTGGATATTGCGAGAAGGAACAGACAGTGGCAAGGCATAAGAAGTCGTAGTGTGGGGCCAGGGCACCCTCAACCAGGTAGAACTCTTCAGACGCACCCTGGCGTAGAGAATCGAAGGCCATCTCAATTATTCCAATTATCACAGTTATTCTAATTGTGACTCTAATATCTTGCAAGTTTCATGTTACAACATTGATAATCACAGATATATATCGTCTAGTAAGTAGGTTACGTTACCTAGGTAAGGTAGGTAACTATAGGTACCTTAAGGTAGACAAGGACTTGAGCGAAGCGAAGATGACCTCGGCTCGTGAGCCAGTCACATTCGAGGATCAGAATCTGACCTCAAGGAATAATAACAAACAAGTCATTAGTCTACATGTCTGACTATTTGATTGAAGACTACAATATCAGATATCTTAGGTTTATTACTAGCATAATTGTTACCTCGTTGCTGCGAAACTCTCATATTATGCATTTGAGAATAATGCCGGTGAGAGGGATAAAATACAATCCTTTGCGATGATCGTTAGAGGATAGGTCCTGTAAGGAATTATCGACATGAGATATGACGAGTGTCATGTCTCAGAATTATTTGGTGACTTCAGGTACAATCGCGGAGTACTGTCACGGTATTCAAATGGTTCTTTATGCTCTGTAGCTTTATTCATTGACGGCCTACGGAGCACAAATCGTGAATAGATACAGATCTGTGCATTATAATCCTTAGCTGAAGCTTTCACCATTCCCAATTTCAATCGGTACATCGGAAATTCGTAGAAAGAATCGACGAAAATAGCAGAATCATCGAAAAACTCCAAAGGTTCATGCAACGTCCTTCGACCCAGCCTCCAACATATGATCAAACGTCGAAACCTTCATCATCAAAAGTAACAGGATCTTCCGCCTCCTCGCCAAAAAGTATCTCCCACAGCGCTTCAAAACATTTGAAGCATAGATGGACTAGAAGTAAACAGTAATTAGTACCCGGTTGATGCTTGGATAGGAGATGGGTATGAAGTGTCGACTTACTAGGGCCCAACATGAAAAGGACTGAGATTATGACGCCGTAGATTCGGAGCAAATCTACTTCGAGACCAAGGATACCATCGTTTCTGTACACGGTCTGGTTGTTGGTCATGTTCGGTCGATTGCAGAAGAAAGGAGTGTCGAGTGCAGGAACTTCCATGTCATTAGCGGGAGATGTGATATTCGCTGGTGATTTGTAATCTTCGATATCGCAAACAGCACCGGGCTCAGACGGATCGCTGCAGCGATTCTTGGCGTCTTCTTGTCTTACTGGGTTTGAAGAATTGAAGTAAGCCTTGACGTAGCCGACCGAAAGAACCGAAGGCGCAACTGGTGGGCCACCCGACCAGCCCGGATCTCCGTTAGACCATTGTGTAATGATCAGATGGCCGGGTATATCCGATTTGGTACTGTTCATGGCCCCAATGAACACTCCATCGACATAGAAGATGATGATTTCCTTCAAGTAGTCCATTCGGTACTCGTGAAAATCGGTGGTGGGATCAACTGGTAGTGGAGCGACTTTATAGTCCTTTCCGATTACACTGAAACCCTGCGCCGCGGACTGGGGAGACTGGTGTACGAGGTTGACCAAGAATTCGTCTTTGTTATGGTTGAACTGGCTCGAGAGCAACTCCATATCAATTTCCATTGAATCATTGAAGTACTGTTGAATTAAAGTCAGTCAGGGTGTGAAGACAGGCCCTATGATGAACCAAAGGGCAATGCGAAGTCGCCGAAACGTGGTTTCTTACCCAGAAGAAGGCAGAACAGGTTCCCGACTGTGATGGAAGCTTGAGAAGAGCTCTGAAACTACCACCTAACATATCTTGACGCGCACTGTTGATCTGAGCACAGAGGGTGAAGCCAGCTGGAGTGACGCTTGATCCCACGGACATCTGTAACCCAGGATCTCCTCCAAATTCTCCAGGGCCAGTCCAGTTCTTGGAGTCTTCAATGCGATTGAGCTTGAGGTTGGCGGTGTTGAACTCCATTCTTTGGGGGCAAATTGAGTCAGTCGTGAAGAATAAATTGAGTTCTCTGGATAAAGATAATCCGAACTACATGGAGCTGCGAAGGCTGCAATATATTATTGGCTCCAGGAGAGGAACCAAAAATACAGAGTAGCAAATCTTGCGGAACCTTGGAGGGAGATGATAGATTCTTAGAGAGAGACTTACCCATACTTTCCACGATTTTCAGCTGCAGTAACAGAGTAGTTCTGAAGTTGCCAGTCAGTGTTCTTTGTAATGCTATCCAGATGGAAGAAATCGGTTTCGAGAAGGTCGGAGTAGACGTAGGAGGTTCTGAGTTCATGGTCAACAACGCGGGGGTCTGTATCGGTATGAACTGGAAATGGTCAGACTAGACAATTAACTGGAATGATTTAAAGCATCTGGAAGTTATTAAAATACTTACTGCGCTTGGAAACACCTCTAACGACGGCTTTAGATCCTGCGACGGTGAGGTTTGTGTTGATTAAAGCCCGGTAGCCGCATTCGCAGTAACCAGATACTTGGCTGACCGCAAAAAGCGCCAGAGGCAGGAGGAAACATAAGACCAAGGCCCGGAGAGCTCTCATCTTGGCGACAGTGTGTCTTACTATGGGTGTAGAGATTAGATCGCTGCGATTGGAGAGTTTGTGGGAGGGACGAGGCTCAAAAGTTCTTGTGATGGGAAACCACGCGGCAGAAAACAGAAGATATACAGCTGAGTCGCGCACACACCGCGCAGCTGCCAGCTATCTAGAAGCGCATGGACTAGATGAGTAGAGTCGATGGGATAGGCAGCAGACTTACTTGGGTGTGTGTTGATGTACCTAAGAGGAATTGTAGTGGCTTGAAAAGAAAAGAAAATGAAGGTTGTGGGAGGTTGAGGAAGGAAGGAGCTCTGCTTTGTTTACCGAAGGTGCAATTTAAGCACCACCCAAGCTAGGCAGTCATGACTGCCGTGGGGCTTGCATCGAAGCTAGTCTTCGACATAGTAAGACTTATGGCTAATGAGATCTTTGGAATTGCTTTCTTGATGAACAGGAATAAGAAGTCATCTCGAGGAGGGATACCGACCATAGAGATGGAACGAGTAGGGGGTGGTCCTTATTCATAGCCCCTGTGTAAGTTAACGAGCACTGTCGAACTCTGTGGAACTTAGAGAGTCTTACAAAGAAGTGAAAGGTACTAATTTACATTTTTATACTCACTAGAAACTCTGATTTCTTGTATTATTCTCTCGACGTATTGTTATTTTGTTCTAGACGATAGCTTATGAGTGTGTCTTATAAGTGAGACTCGACAAAGAAGGGTCTTCTTGATTCGAAACACTTAATACAAGCAGAGTAAGCTGTGCATAGTCTTAGTATAGTTAGCCGCGTTTTTACAAGCCTGGAAGCATGCGTCGTGGTTCTGCGTTGCTGTTACTGTTTTCGAATCGGGCCTAGTCTTGTTTACGCTTACTCCCGTCTCTAAATTACTCGAGTTTAGGCGAAGACTTGTGAATGACGCGAAGAAAACTAGACTCTTGATACACACAATAAGGAAAAAGAGCTAGATACTAGTAGTCAGGTTATCTATATACGATCAATATCGATTGAAATGAGTATCCAGGAAAGGATCGAAGACTGTTGTTTTAGGATGGAAGTCGCTAAACTAAGCGTCCTGCTTTCTCAATTGAAGATAAGGCTAGAAGGAGAATCATAATTGATGTCTGCTTGAATTGGTAACAAGTAACACTAGATTTCCAGCTACTTGAAGCCGATAATTGATGTGGAGTATTGTTATGTAGAAGATTCCGAATTTCTTAAATACTGAGCATTTACATTCATGTTCACCCCTCAATGTTCGGATACATGTACAAAAAGTCAAAGTCATCGAATTTCAAACTTGAACTTGCGCAGCCCTCGAGTGTGCGCTTACATCCGATGATCAGCTGGACTTTCATAGTTGTACCAATAACCGACAATTTTACAAAGCCTTGTGCAGTGAACACGAGCTTGTTCTACCGCTCAGAATCCATCTACGAGAACTATTCTCCGGTGGATGAAATCACTACTTACCGTGGAGCTTCAACAACACCGTCCATCCCGTCAACCATGAAGTCTTCGTCAATTCCATCATGACTCCCATTCCGCACTCAAAGAACCCCTATTGGCTTCCTTGAAGCTACAGGATCCGTACCTCCAGACATCATATTCCACCACTAACACATAGAGGAAAATATTTCTTCTTGATTCCATTCCACTACTTCAGCAATCCTTTCTTTGAAATGGTCTTGTCTTCTGATTTGCCAATAAAAAGTAGCACCTTTCTTGCAAGACCACCCAAGATTATGTAAGCAGCCCAGAAGCCTTAGCGAAAACCCTCATCACGATCAACACCTTCTCATCCTCCATCACATCCCAAATCAAAATGTCATTCTTCAACTCCTTCCGCAGAACGCCCAGCGGGGATTCCTGGTTCCTAGCCGGTTCCAGCGAATCGTTTGCTAACATCACAGAATCCGGCTCTACACCACTCTCCAACCAACTTCCCTGTCGAGATGCAGATACGTTCGCTCGAGGATGCAAGGTATTCTATGTACCGAGCAACGACAGTTCTCTAGCCACTGAGATAAAGACGAATCTGGAAGATAGTATGCCTGCCAATCTGGATTTCAAAGATCAAGTCGTGATCTTCCAATACCAAGGAGAGTTTCATGCAGTTGATCACGTGAGTGATACTGTTTTATTCTTATTTCTACTGAATACTTCTTCGATATTTTTCAAATATAATATGCAGTATCTCTTACAAATACCCAGAGTTGTCCACATTCCTCCTACCCCCTTTCCAAAGGCACACCCTTCGACATCGAAGACTTCGGAATACGCCTCAGTGCGGGAATCCGCTGTCCAAAACATGATTGGTCCTTCGATCTGGTTCGTGGGAATGGAGATCGAGGAAATTACAAGTTGAAGATCTGGGAGACCCAACTTCGTCCTGTGGCTGGATCTGGAATGGACGAGGGGATGAAGGAGGTGAAGGAGGTTTGGGTCAGGAGGAAGCAGAGGATGGGATGATTAAAACAAGAGAAGATTGCGGGTAAAATCGTGACTGGACTTCGAGACAGCAATTTATATCTCCCAAAGCAATTAATAAACTTGCTCAACTAACAACGGCTCATTGATGGTAAGCAATACAGATATCGAGGCGTCGACGCAGAGTCATCGGCCAGGTTGGGCGGCTGACATCGCGTGGAGACAATGGATATTTGCCGCTCAAGTCTCGTCCGAACGCACAGGAGAAAGTTCACAGAAGGAGGTATTACGATTTTGAGCCAATTTAAACGAAAAGTAGGAGTAGCCACCGTACATATTGTATAGTTAAAGTAAGAAGATACTGTGCACGCAATCATGCATATTGAGAGATCGTATTTATCATTAGAATTATATATATCACTATGTACTATTTCGTAATAAAAGTATCCCCAGATAATACCCATACCGCCAAGACGCCAAAAATGCCCGTCAATAGAAGTCCACGAGCTATTCCAGTCTATTGTCGTATCATATCCCAAGCATATGCTGAGTACTGTCACTTAAGTGATGGTGAGGTTGAAGGTTGGGGAGAGAGGAGTGACCTCAAGGATAGCAGGACCGGCAATGATGTTAGAATCTGTCAAATTTCCGGAGTTGTCCTTGGTAATGAAGACATAGCTCTGGCCTTCAACCATCATTGGAACCTCAACCATGTGGCTATTGCCCGAGCTAGACATTGGTGCAACAGCAGCAACGGTGAGACCGCTGACAAAGGTAGCGAACGACCCCGGAGCAACAGCCTTGACAGTCTGAATCTGGATGTGAGCACCCTGAGCAGTTGGGAGGCCGGACTGGAGAGTTAAGGCTGGGTATGCCATGACAGGAAGAGCCATGTTGGTAGATGGGCAGGACTTGATGAAGCCGGAAGCAATGCTGTAAACAGCATTGAAGCCCAACGGTGTTCCGAAAACATTCGCAGAAGGAACCTCTCCGATAGCATTACGCTGCTGAGATTGGTGAAGAGCCTCGGTGACGAGAATGGCGCCGGCGGCAGTCAAGTAGGCCTTGGATGTGACGAGAGGAGCAGCACCGCTGAGAAAATGTCAGTAACGTCGAAGTCGTGGATATGATTAGGTACTTACAGGTAAGCAGAAACTCCGACACCCTCGATGACGGAAGCAAGTGCGACGAACTCCTTAGGGTTGGTCATTGGGAAGCTGTACTCGCAAGCCTTGACAGGCATGGCACCGGCGGCAGTGAGACCGGCCTCGAGGTAAACGACGTGACCCTCCTCATCATGCGCGACATACTTCAAGTCGTTATAGAACTTGGCAGAGAAGCCAGCGTCGATGAACTGTTGCTGGCTCCACTCGCTTAGAGCTTTTTTGTAGAATGCGTTCTCGAGATGCTCAAGCTATTGAATGTCAGTCGAAAGTAATCTGGAAATGTAGGATTGTGCTTACAGTCAAAGCATATTGCAAGATGATGGCGTCAATATCAGTGCTGGCTTGTCTCTTGGTTGGCACAGCAGAAACGCTGGAGGCGATGGCAGTCAGAGCGACAGCGACGTTGGAGAAACGCATTTCGAAGGGTTTGAGGAGTTGGAGGTAGCAGATATCGAGATCTGGAAACTGTGTGTAGACGGACAAGTAAGAATAGAAGATGAGAGAGTACTGGTCATATATACGTCTTTCCTCAGAACTAGGAAAGACCCTCGATCGTCATGGCCCTGATATCCGAAGAACCCATCCTCGAGCTAAACGCAAACATTCGGAACCCCACAGTGCCGCTGAAAATTACGTCCTATAGCCATAGCCACAAGGATTTGACGATAGAGGTCGTCAATCAAGTGATTAATTTTTCTCCGGATGGGTAGACCTCCGAACATTCGTTGAAAACGGGAAGCACGACCAGGGTGTATTATTTGTGGTGATAGACGGGATTCTTGCCAGCCAGTACCGACTGACTGGCAAGCAACCTGATAGACAAAGCCGCAGTAAATCAACACCCTCTTCTTTGTCGGCTCTTTGCAAACCCGGAGTAATGGGTCAGTTCCGTTGCGCTATATACCTTATCTTCAATATCATCAGCTCTTTGAAGCCTAGCGGAGGCAAGAGCGGGGTTGAGGGGTAGCTCTTTCCACGCTATCCTCCAAAGCTGGGAGCTGAACAAGCTAGCTATGTCGAAGGTGACAACTCTTAGGCTATCTGATGGTTCGAAGCCTTCACAAGGCAGCCTTCCGAGACTCCTCAGGCCTCGATCCTGATAGTCGATGATGCTATGAAATCACGGATGTCGATTGCGAACAGATCTCACACACTAAATATTGACATACAGCAAAGTGGGAAAACAGTCAACATGGCGCGGCTCCAGCTGAGCTGCAAGTAAAGTTTGGTGCTGGAGGATCATTTCATCCCGGAAAACTGCACGCTCTTGGCGCTGGATCGGTACTCGTTGAAGTCCCAATGCGGCCTTGACAAGCAAAACTAGATGTACCCAGGTAAGGGAGGTCACTGGGCCGAGACATTTTGAAGGCTGAGCAGAGCAATTTGGTTCAGATGGTTGACGAGTCGACCATATTTGATGGGGGCAAAAATAAGGTTCGGGATTGAAGAAGGATCTTTGTTCGGGAGAGCTGCTATCCGATAGATCAAGAATCTAGCTGCTCATGGGTTGATGCGTAGATCTTGGCTATTAAGCGAGGAGCACTATCGTCATTGGTCTGGACCCTTGTTTTCCATGACTGTATTTGGACCTTCTCGGATAATCATCATAACATCTAGAACTTCAAAGATGTGTGACCAGTGGGTTGGAGGTCCCAGTTATTGCCTGCCTTGCCTAACAAAGATGCACAATTTTTCGGGCAGCGATTCTGACACAAGCGCCCTCAGACATTACCAGTACTTCCCCTGCCTCCACTGGGCACGCAGCAAGCTTGGAACCCCATGGTAAATCACGATGGAAACCAGAATTGCAACTTCTTAAGATTTCACCGGGTGTTAGCACTAGGGAGGGACCTGAAGCTTATCACAAGATATTATGCCCTTACCTGGTGCGCAAACCAGGTATGAATTTATATCAGCTTCCGGATCTTGCATGCGTGCTCTCGATGGATGGGTCAACGACTTCTTTTCGATAGAGACCTGTAGTACTGTTATATCAACAACGATAGCAGCAGACCAGCTGCCGCGTATACTTCCCCTGAGGTTAGTTGATGAATTCTCTTCGGCTGCACGGCGGTACATATTTCGAAGGAGTTGGCCAACCCAGACGATGATCTTGTTTGGATCAAATCCTTCCAAAATACATACTTATTGTAAGTCTTCTGACACACTCTGTTCAGCACGTGTGGATGTAGTAGGTTCCATCCACCGTTGTCGTGGGCTTAAGATCCTCCTGTGATTTCTTTACAACAGGTACGCTCACAATTGGATGCTCCAGATGACACCAGCCTTCTAGTATCAATTATTATTACGCCCTTCACCGATAAATTGGCTGCCTTTACCCTCTCCTGAATTAATAAGGGTGCCTCTACCTCTACGATCGCGATCTGTTACCTCCGACTTAGCGATTTTCCGATTGATCAATCGGAGGGTGTTTTGCCTCCAATTAGTCAATTTTTTCAGCGAATACAAGTTGGGGTCTCTAGTTAGGCGATAGTCTTATATGACCTAGAGTTTTTGATACTTGAAAGATATAGAAGATATATTGAAGTATTAAGAATTAATTAAGAGAGCCTTCTAGGATCGGGTTTCTTAATTTTGGCTTCAAGACCTCGCCATATCTCTATATATTAATT
>JACBAH010006545.1:0-11569 GCA_014282315.1 Neospermospora avenae | reverse complement strand
AATTAGCGAACGGGCTGAGAGAGGATTATTGGAGGCTGGATCCTTATGTGAGGGCGAGGAGTGTTTATGATAGGGTGGGTCTGATCCAGAAGGGTGGGAAGTTACAGTTTTATCCTGGAAAGGAGACTGCTGTTCCTACGAACGGGACGGCACCTGTTGTTACTTCGGCAGATGACATCGACTGAGGGTTTAGTTAGGGATGAGACAAGATGAAAACTGTGCTTAGGGCGAACGAGGATCTTGGGCGAAATCTGGGAAGAGCGAAGATTTGTATGATAGTAATGTACATGTGGTAATGACACGCGGGGCTCAGGATCGATGCATTAAGACTTAAAACACGGGCTATATTCGACGAGCCATAAATGAAAACACAATTAATCTCACTGGTTACATTCACGTCACATGTTGAGACCTGTTATTCGAAAGTCTTGTGAATTTCTCTTAGTTGCTCTACTGAACCATGCCGGTACACACCCGACCAATCCGTACGCTCCACCAATGATCTACATCTACATCTATATCTACATCTTCAATTCCTCAACTCCCCAGCTCCACTCATACTTTACATCTTGGACTTGATATCCGCCAGCAGAGCCTTCAGTCCATCCATATCCGTTTTCTGCTGAGGCCAACCAATTGACATTCCCTCCTCCTTATTTGGTTTTGGAATCATGTGGAAATGTACCTATAAGGAAAAACAGTCAGTCAATTGCAATCACTTGCTTACCCCATTCGTCCGAGTGGGTAGGTAGGAAGACGGGTAAGGTAGGAGAGTAGATTGGAGAGGCACTTACGTGATCAACCTCCTGATGCGCAATTCGTCCGTTATTTTGTAGAATGTTGTAGTTCTCTGCTCCTGTAGCTTTAACGAGTTTCTTGACTACTGGCTGCAGCACCAAATATCGTCAGCGAATAACTCTAGTCCGTATTACCCCTTTCCGATGTCCTTGATAATTATGTTTGTATTATATTTTGGAAGGTTCTCGTACCAGGATCTCAGATAGTTGATCATCGGGAATATCGAGCAGTTTCTCTCCGTGGTGTTTGGGAATGACGAGCTATGGTAGGTTCATGTTAGCAACGCAATGATCGTAGTTGTGACTGGTAGGATACGATATACTGGGGGTAGGTCATGAGGGACGGAGACATGGGGGCGGACTTACAGCGTGTCCACGACTGAGAGGATTGATATCGAGGAAGGCAAGGACCTTGTCGGACTCAAAGAGCTTGAAGGAGGGGATATCGCCTGGTGTTTAAATCATATTAGCGACTAAACGCTTCTGGAGAAAAGAGATAGAGTTTGAACCTTTAATGATCCTGCAGAAAATACAGGCTGCCATTTTTCCAATTGTTTATTGTTTGCTTTCGTTTTTGGTTGTGATCTAGAACTTAGGAATCTGGTATGGGATTTGGAGGAGAAGTATAAATGTACGGAGTAGATAGCGATGTCATGGCGGGGTAGCTTGTATTCGGCAGGAGCGTCGGGATCCCGATTCTGGGGTAATGTAAGTTTTGCGATAATGATTCAGTTTGTGGGTCATAGGCTGGAATTTTGTCCAAACTTCGATTTTTGGAGTTCCGGACACAATGAGATTACACCGTGTACAGAATGTCAAGCTTCAATCGCAAAAGTCGACTTGTATGAAGTTCGAGACATTTCGTGGTCCCGTTGCCTAACCAACAGCAGCCCCGGCAACATGTTTTGAACGTTGAATCCTCGCCGACTCCTCGTGACCAGAACATCGATATACGACAATGGCAAGATTGGTGGAGGATAGCGATGATGACTTTCCTGACATTGCGGACATCGTTACTCGGGAGACCGGTCAGGGATCTGCGTTGTCAAGGCCGCGCCGAGGCAAAATAGTGCGCGTGAACAGGAAGGACGATTCTCCAGAGGCCCCCAGAAGGGAAGATGGAAATACTAGAAGCAAGATTGAAAGATCTGGAAGCACCGCGAGGAGGAAAGAGGATGAGAGTGTTGCGAGAGTGCGACCGAGGAAACGGATTCTGAATCAGACGTCTGACAATCCACTATTACGTCCTTTAGCTGGTTCTGGCTCGAGCAAAGAAGTTTCTCGTGTGTCAAATTGGGTACCCAAGATCGAGCCGCGGAGACAAAAACTGGTTAGAAGCCAAGTCTCAGATCTTCGTTCGGAGGATGTGTCGCTTTCAAGCTCCGGCAGCCAGGATCTCAAGGAAAAACCCGAGTCTGAGAAGCAGGAGAAAATGCCGAAGAAAGTCGTTCTGAGGGAGAAGCCAACGGCACGCACGAGGAGGATCATTAGTCTTGAATCGGAATCGGAACCGGAATCGGAGGAGTATGAAGGAGCTTCTGGACTATCGGACTTTATTGTGGAGGACAGCATTGTCTTGGGGGAGGAAGTGTCTCTTGTCGATTCACCACCTCCACCCCCAAGATCCGTCAGGAGACTCGTCCAGGGTAGAAGGCGGCCAAAGGTTCCAGCAGACTTGGATTCTGAGGACCTGGATCTTCATATGGGGCAGCTGGACTTGGAAGATGATGTGTTTCATACTACAAAGAAAAAGTCGAAGGAGCTTGAGCAATCTACAGAGGAGTTTGGTGAGATGGAATTTCCGTCGTTGGTAGCTACAAACAAACATAGTGATGGACCCAAGCCAAAATCACCCGAGGCATCAGAGACGACTACGAAACAAGACATGTTGACATCTGACCTCGAAGATCCTTTTACGCTCAGCTAGTAGGTCGTGCAACCTAAAATGCTCCGTTTATTACTGACAACAGTTATAGCTCCCCGTCCGAGCGAAAACCGCATAGAAGATCCAAAGACACTCGATTTGTAACACCACCCAGAAGTCCAGAGTTACAGCCCAAAAAGCTACAATCTCCCAAAAAGCAATTCCCCCGTATTCCATCAACACCACATCGTCAAAGCATGGACACTTTCTGGCAACAAGACGTAGTCAACGACTGGAACGACGAGTACTCTCCCCAAAAGACGCTCTTTCCCAAGCCAAAACCCGCAGAAGATATCTCGCCACAGAAGTCACCTAAGAAAAGCCCTACAAAGCAAGACCGTCAAGTAAAGCAAGCCAAAAAAGCTTTTTCGGATTCCAAACACGCTTTGGCAGAGAACTTCCTAACCGAGCTCGATACCACAATCACCAACGGTGAGATCGCGCGTCTCTCGTCTTCCACAGGAGGCGTCAAGATCATCTGGAGCAAGAAACTCAACACCACCGCCGGCCGCGCGAACTGGAAACGCGAGACCATCAAATCATCCTCCAGCGCTCCTCCAGGAACGACGATTTACAGGCACCACGCCGCCATCGAACTAGCCGAAAAAGTCATCGACGACGAACATCGTCTCCTGAATGTCATCGCCCACGAATTCTGCCATCTAGCAAACTTCATGGTCAGCGGCATCAAAACCAATCCCCACGGCAAAGAATTTAAGGCCTGGGCCGCGAAATGCTCGCGCCATTTCGGGAATAGAGGGATCGAAGTCACGACGAAACATAGTTATGAGATTGATTATAAGTATGTGTGGAGTTGTACGAACGAGAGGTGTGGTGTGCTGTTCAAGAGGCATAGTAAGAGTGTGGATCCGAAGAGACATCAGTGTGGGAGCTGTAAGAGTCGGTTGGTGCAAATCAAGCCGGTGCCGCGGGTTGATTCTGGGGGAGGAGCGAAGATTAGTGATTATCAGATGTTTGTGAAGGAGAATATGAGGAGGGTGAAGGAGGAGAATCCGGGAAGTCCGCAGAAGGATATTATGGGCTTGGTGGGAAAGGAGTATCAAGTGTACAAAGCCTCGAAACTTGGAGGGGGAGTAAAGAACATGGAGAGCAGTAGTCTTCAGGAGGTTACAGAGAGTAAGGAGGGCACGCCAGATGATGATGTCGGAGATGTGGTGAGGAAGCTTGACTTTTTGGACTTGACGAGCCCGTAGATCACACAGCATACGTCTGGCGTTGGGAAATACATCTGCATTTTTCATGACCCGGCTAGCTAGCTCAGATCTCCATGGCCGTCAAAGAAATCGTGTCAAATGTCTCGCAAGAAGAACTCGCCGTGGAACCTCACGCCGAAAGGCATCATTCTACCACTTAACTTCCCGTTTTCCCCTTCGCCCACAATTCAGTCACCCATAGATCCTTCAAACCTCCTTAAACAGACCCCAATCCTTGATCTTAAACGTCTCCCAGATCTTTGCCGCATACTCAACCGCATTCTCAATCAGTTTCCCCTGCTTACCCATCTGCATATCAATCTCCTCGACCGTATACTCGCCCTTGATATGCGGGACATTGATAGTAACTAGTACATCGGTCATCTCTTCCTCTAGTCTGATGAGTGTAAGTACGATGGCGGTGAAATCTGGGCTCTTGGAGCCGGGTTGTGGAGGAGGTGTTTGTGTGGCTATGAGTGTGTAGGCCGGCGTTCCTTCTCTTGAGGGAGGTCAGTACGGCAGTGCACGTGATGATACACTATGGGTATGAATCTGGTTCTCGCGGATGGGGTGGTGAAGGGCAACGCACGGAAGTTTCGAGAATTGCGTATTACTCGTATTCCAGACTTTGACGGTGTCATCGTCCGAATCAACGATATCCTCTAGATGCGTAGTCAAAGCTGCGCCGTCGACAGCTGGGCCTGAGCCGGGCAGACCAACACGTTCCGTGATATCGAAGATGATACTTGTGAAGCCATCTTTGTCTAGATATACTTCTTGATGGTCGGGAACTTGGCGGATTGTGCTATGTTTATTAGGTTAGTGGATGTGATATGTTGAGGGCCGGCGAGGCTCTGCGTACCTGACGTCGGCGAAGCTGTTTGGCAGGTCGACGATTAAGGCGCCGCCGAAGAGGGGTGTGCTTGTGAAGGAAGTCATTGTCGTTTTGTGCTCCTCTGAAGCTTGCTCTCTATTTTATGCCCGACTCTCTGACGGGGAGTTATTTGAAGCTTGGAAAAATAGTTGTTTGCTTAGAATCTGATTCTTGTTGTGTTACCTGACTGACTCGCTTCCAGGGTTGGATGTGAATGATGGTCAAGAGGTCAAGTTCCAAGCAGCCTGCCAGCTCCCCTCACCGCAGCCTCGCGCAACGCAAAGCAGTACTGTAGCTTTGGTCCCGAAAATGTCCTCCGATAATTGGTCGATATCAAAAGCTGCCTACGATCCTGATGAGCCTCACTTCAAGAATCATGTATCGCATTCAAGTCTTGATAGATGATCAATTCAGATGGTTGCGATAGATCCTCGAAGTCTCGCAGGAATTTCGGCTCCTCAAAAAGTGCAAAAAAATCATCATATCTCAAAAATCGTAAAATTGATCAAAAAAACCAAAAATAAATGGTTATCTGGGAAACCAGAAGTTGTGTTACAAAGATTGATGGAATGGAGTGTAATGGGCATGAACCACGGTCATCTCTGGTAAAAGGCAAGAAATGAATTCTGAACTAGTTTGTCCCACTCCGGAGTCAAAGACTGCTTGTTTGGTTACTTAAAGGGCGCATCTGGCTTTTGCGGGAGTCGCTTAGGTGTCTGTTTTGAGCTTGAGCTCAACCACAACTGAGCGGAAGCTATATCTCTGTTAGAGTCGTAGTCATTTGCTGGTTAGGATTTGTGTATTTCTATATTAATTTATTTCAAGTATCGTATCCTACTTACATTTTGAGTTTGTTCCTGCACCGGTATTTTATGATGCTGAAGCTTGAAGCGAGAGATATGTAGGAAATTCTCACACGTACATTCAGATGCATCATTACCTATTTTAGCATAATTTCTTAGTGCGGTCTTTTTTTCACGGAGATTATCATCCCTCGCGCACATCGCCAAATCACATTCGAAATCGGTTCTGTCATCACGCAGGCGCGTCTGGAGCAGTCTCTTATATTCACGCGAGAAGGAAATCAGAATCATATTTTAAGGCTTCATTTTACGACGGTGATCTCAAGGCCACCACTATCCTATACAATGTCATCGTAACACAAGAGAAATTTCTCTCGCAGCATCGTGGGGATCCTGAAGATCAAAACAAAAGGAAAGAAGGGATATCTGTCCATATTACGACAGAATAGTCGTCGAAACAACCCCATCCTTGAAATGAAAGAACGCGCTGATGCATATAATAAAAAGCTGAAGCGATCTAGACCACATCTAGAACATCACCATCCCAACGCCTGCCATACAGGCAACAAAGACGTAGATTCCCATCTGCAATAAGCCAACATCGAAACGGGGAACTGTAAGCACGCCTGCTGCAGCCTTAGAAGTGGAAGACGAAGATCCAGCTGAGCTACCGGTACCTGAACCTGCTAAGCCGGTGGGTGCAGTAGTAACAGTTCCAGTGCCAGCAGCGCCGGCCTGGTTGAGGAGAGCCTTGCAGTTGGTGCTGCTAGATCCTTGTTGGGTCTTAGCATTTCCGCCAAAGTCACAAGCCGTTGCGACCTTCTTTTGGCTCTGATAGTACTGGTCGAAGGCAAAAGAGAGCTTTTGGTAGCCGTTACACATGGAGTAGGCACCGTAGATACCTTTGGTAGCATCGGTGCTGATGCCCTTGCAAGAAGTCTTATCCAAGCCACATACGCTGCTGAATAGCTCGGCGGTCTTGTTTCCTGACAATCCCTTATTGGCAACACATGATAGCTGGGAAACCATGCAGCTGCAGAGATCGGCGTTGGCAATGGGAGGAAGGGCATCAGAAGCAGCCCAGTCGCTCCCTACAGTTGGGCAAGATTGAGCGGCTGTGTTTACGACTTGATAGTTGGCAGCAGCGGTGTTGGCTGGAGCGACCTTAGCCAACTGGGCAGCTAGAGCGCTGAAATCGGGCAACTTGGAGACAGTATTGCCAGAAACCTTGACAAGACCTGTAAATGTTAGTTAAACCTGTTCGGTGAAAGTGAAGGTCTTCTCTGCGCACTTACCATAGTCATTGGCTTCTTGGAAGTACATGTACATAATTCCTCCAGACCACACGCTCGTCATGTTCTTGCCATAGATAGCACCGACTTCAGTGAACTTTCTGGGGCGAACAGTGTTGCATCCATACTCAGCAAAGAATGCAGGAACAGAGTAGTTCTTGAACTCGAGAGTTCTCTGATCGTACCCGGACTCGGTATAAGACGAATCACCGCACCACGAGTAGATGTTGTAACCCCAGAAATCGATAGCCTCTTCGACCGTACCACAGTTGAAGTAGTGTGCCAAGTCAATGCGTATAGCGGGATCGTCATTGGTAGCGTATCCCACGCCAATCTTTCTGTAGTTCCTGGTCTTGATGTATGCCTTCATGTCTCGGACAGCAGCCTTCACGAAAGCACTCGCGTTGGTGTTGTTGACCTCGTTGGACACCTCGTTACCAGCAAAGAAACCAAGAACGTTGGTGTAGTTGGCGACAGCATCAATAACTCCTGCGTAGCTGGCGAAAAGCTCGGTGGTCCAGGTTGGTTCATTTCGGTTGATGGAGAAAGAAGGGTTCGAGAGATCCTGAATGAGGTAGATACCGGCATCTTGGAGCAAGCCCATGCAGACGGAGTGATCTAAAGATGCGTTGATGGCGTAGACACGGATTACATTTGTGCCAAGCTGCTTCAGGAGGGGAATGTCACGTCTGCAGCCGGCCTCGTCTGCCAAAGGATCTGTGAATGTGGACGTGCCGGATGTTGTGCCGTTCGAGGAGACATCTTGTTGATATGCGATGCCGCGAATGAAGAACTCGGTGCCATTCTCGTAGAAGAAATGAGATCCCTTGGTAATTATTAGCACAGACTTGGCACATTGGCTTGAAGATCGATCTCATATACCTTAATGACGATGGGTGGGAGATCTGCTGCCGCAACAGACGTAGCCAGGAGAGCAGCACCACTGAGCGCAGCTGCAGCGATGGAAGCAAGGCTAAAAGTCTTCATTTTGATGATTCAGGAGTGATTATCGTAATGGATGTAGACTTTAAGGATTGAAGCTGGTGTTGACTTGACGTCCAGTTGCGTTGCTTCCTTGTCTCAGACCGTGTTCGTGCCTGACAAACGTTTCGGAAATCAACAAAAGGAGCGAATCCAACGATGTAAGAAAGACTAGACGGTGACGTGAGGGTGTAGAATGAGCGTCGAGAATGCGCCGAAGGCAAACAAAGTCGCAAGGCAAGGATAACGAATTCTATGAATACCTCACGATGCAAGCAAGCAACATGAACGATCGCAAATATCTGGATGCGAAGCGGAGCAAAGAGGAAACAAGACTTGACCAAGACGGGGACGAGCCCTGGCGGAAAGCGTGAGCTCGCGGTTTTACTGTACCTGGCCTGGCAGCCTGGGTACCTAAGGTACCTAGGTAGGTAGGTGCCTAGGGAGGTACATTTCTAGGGGTCTCTAGCGTGTTCACGGTCGGCTCGGTTCCTGACACGCAGGGCAATTTGTTGGCCGGCCCGCTGGCGGGAAGCAGAGATGAGGTGAGGATTTACAGTCAGTACCTACAGTACCTACCTAACCTGCCTATGATTACCCAGTTCTGGACCCAGGTCTGCTAGATGTGCGTCGTCTTTGCGGGGCCTCATTTTGTAAGAGAGTTGTTCGGTTTTTTCTACTTCGTGGCAATCGGACTAGCAATGGGCTGTCCGTTGAAACGCACTTCAAAAATGTCGGATTGTGGACCAACCGACACTTTCTCGGTGGCATGGAATGACGATAGCCTGTAGCTGCAGCCGCCGCGTGCGCGTGCCTGACCTGACCTGACCTGACATGAAAGCCATTGGCGTCTGCAAGATCCCGGAGACGGAGACGAAGATAGAGATGGGGAGATGGAGATGTACAGTACCTACCTAGGTGAGTACGTAGGTAGGTAGATTATGGTAATCTCCACCATCAAATCATCTCATCAATTTGTCCATGCCATGCCATGACTTCACCTCACTTAGCTTAGGATCTATGGCGAAGTTGCTATTGTAAGTGTGCACCAGAGGAGAAAAGAAGATAGGTACCTACCTACCTACCTACCTTCGGTATATTCAGGGAGACGCAGCAAGAACAAAATCGTCACAGGGCGGGAGATGAAGCTCTCGTCAGCCACTTGCCTAGGGGCCGTATCTTAGGTACTGACTGAGCTTCAGGGACATTCGCACGAGACGAGCAGTCGTCAACCCTGAACCTGAACAAAACTGCCATACACTCACACTCTCCAGTCCGTACAGAAAATGGACAAGGCCGCTGAGCAGCCAGCCTGTGTAAGAGAAGAGCCCCCCTGGACACTGACACTGGACCCGTTTGCCGGTGTCACATGAGAAGCTTGGAAAGATCCGAAGATCCGAAGATCCAGATATCCATCCTCCCATCGTCCGGTGTCAGAAGCGTTTCATCAAAGAGATGTATGTGTGCGGCGGCACTGCTTCAGCAACGGATTGCAACAGATGGAGACAACCTGACATCCGAACCTCGAAGCAACTGCAGCTGTCTGTGGGCCACCGCCGTTTTGATGTACCTATCTTCCATATGAGATGGCATGGCGGTATGGTACGAAGTGATACGTGGAAAAAAGGGATGTTCCCAATCCCTCTCCTGCGAGTCCACGAGCTATGTCTTCACAACACCTCACCAAACCTCACACTACCTACCTCACGACAACACATACTCCGTACAACTTTAAACAAAAAAAGGGGTAAAAGCTGACCAACAGATCTGCCCAACCAATGCCCCGCCCCGCTTCTTTCCTGTCGGAACGCCAGAGTCAGAACAACGGGCCTGGGATCGATTGGCTTGCATCCCATCCCACCTTTGTTGCCCCCGATTGGCAAATGCCATCCACTCATCAGAAAAACTCGACTTTTCCCATTAAAGCGGTGGCGGATTTTCTATTTCGAGTGCGCTTAGACAGGTACCGTTACGAGGATTGTGGCGGAACCCTTGGGACTGAAGAGGCACTTTCATGGGTCGGAGAGATGGCAATTTTAAGATTTCGGCAAGGCAACGTCATGGTGTTGATGGGTCTGCGAGGGTCTACGCGATCTTTCTTTCTGGGAAAAATAAAAGATTTTCTTCAAGACAGACAAAGCTTGGGTTCTGACCCTACCTTAGGTCCTCACCTTAGGTACAATACCTATGTTACTGTATTTGATACGCGCTCGCTAGGTACATAACTGAGACACAGGCTGGATGTCATGTGGCTGTGGAAGAGAACAACGTGGGTACGACAGGATATACGCGGACACGTTGATGTCCGGATCAATCAATGTCTGGAAGAAGACTCGTACAGGAGATCTGCAGATGCAGAGAATACGATATACAAATATTGCTTTGCTTGGTCTCCTGCGAATGAGTCTGTGCCATCAGCGCCATTCTCATGATGCTGTACTTCGCACTCGAGAGTCCTCACTCATCCGCATGTCCCAAACAGATAGGAACCGGGATATCTTTACAAGTAGAATGTTGGAAAAAGAGCTGGGCTCGCTGCCACCATCCATCCATCCTTACCTTACGCAAGCCGTTTTTCATGCACATGTAACAAGGTTGTGCCCCACCGTCAGGGAGGTCGCATCTCAACTTTCTTAAGTCACCCGTTTTTGGGTAGTCGCTTTAGGTCTTCACAGTCGAGATAGTAGCGGAGCATGCAGAGGACTGACTCTGAGTGCAGTAGTCTTACCGTACCTGGTGCTGACGAGATGAACATTTGACTGGATAGAGTACCGTCAAAACTAGGAGTATAGATGTGAAAAACTAGCCAGATGGTGCTCGATACCAAATATTTGGCCCTAAACCGATAGAAGCTCGGTCTTCAGGAGCATGGACAAAGCAGGTAGGATAGCTGCGGATTGCATCCCCCAGTAATGATTGAAGTCGCACAACAAACATGTCTGGTCTTGAGCGATGGATGGACAGACAGAGGCCTGCTGTGAAAGCTGTTGGCGAAATCAGCAATTATAAGATACCTAGGTAGGCCAGATCCAGGAACGCCTGGAAATTTGATCCATGCTGCAGAGGGAGGGGGGTGGGGACGAATTCAAGGAACGGGCAAGCTTCCAGAGCATGGCATTTATGTTTACAGCATAACACGGAGTAGGTGGGCAGGAACTGGGTGGATTCCGCATATCTAGAGACACAGGAACTCCAGTTCAGATCTGCCGTTGCGGCCTCAGTATCTATCCAAACCAGGAGCACCACCAACATACTTGTATATGAAGTTATACCTTCATCCTTATCAGTAGCAGATTAGCAAGCAGTAACGGGTCCTACAGCAGCAAAAACTTGACACTAGCAGACTAGGTACGAAAGTACTCTAGATGAGTAGTGGGGTCATCAGCCCCCTATTCTCTTCCGCGACTCACAAGTTGTGAAAAGCTGAAGGCGTACCTAGGCATTGGCGTCGGCGTCGTCTCAAGAGTCCAAACACACTGTGAATCCCTGTCCCAGCCTCCGGACGGATCCCCATCTTCGTTCCCCTGAGCGTCGTGAGGCCAATCAGGATCAGCATCAGCGGCCTCTTCATTCCAGCGGCATTAGGCCAGGTCGGCCAGGCCAGGTTCACGTCTTGATAGTTGAAACTAGGTACCTAGGTAGGTAGCCTGCCTCCCTGCTTGGTGCTGTAGGGAGAGGGAAGGG
>JACBAH010006544.1:0-11566 GCA_014282315.1 Neospermospora avenae | reverse complement strand
TATAATATAACTAGTAGCATTAATAGTTCGCCTTATTGTAACTGTACTATTCAAATATTAAAGTAAATAATAGTATAGTTAAAGATATCTTATTATTATGTTTTCAGTCATAGGTACTTGAAGTATTTTTTTGGAAAAAGATATTTCTTCAAGTACTATCTTTAAGGTTTGAGAATAGTTTAGGGCAGAAAGCTCCCGCCTTAATCGTTCTATGATATCTAATTAAAGGTAAGGACTTTCTAACCGCCTACCCCTTATAATAGTCTAATTCTTAGGTCACGTAAGGATTATTGAAACTTCTAGAAAGTTGTATTTACTTGTAATAAGTAATATTAGGATTAATTTCTAAATTAAAATGTAACAAGAAATATCTCTTAGAATTAGATTAAATATAAATAAACATTAAAGTAGATTTTTTCAAATTACTCTAGTTCTATTAATTCAAGTTCTAAAGTCTCGGATTACAAAACTCCTTTACCTTCAAAACACAAAAATTCTAGATAAGACTCCGACTCGTTGTCAGCCGCCATACCTACTCTAATCCTATTATTGACCCGAATACTCCGTAACTATAACATTAACCCTAACGAATCTTGACCTTACAGGCTCACAAATGCGTTCCCTAACCCCTAATCACGAGGCTATTCAGACCTTAGACTGGAAAGGGTCGAAGAAGGAGGAAATGCGGGTCGATTTCCTTGAAAATTTCGCGAATAGATTTAGGGGTACACTCGGCATTAAGATCCCGTATGGTGGAAATAGAGAAAGTCTAAATATGCAGCTTACCAAGAGGCATAATTGAGTGAATTGCCTCTCCACTTCCCCAAAGCGACGAATCAGAAGCCGACAATTTCGCTTATCAAAGTTCAGTACGTTGAATCAGTGGGAATTACCAAAGTAAAGTCGCGTCGAATTCTCCTTTCTCACGTAAGTAGTTCGATTTGTTCTTACATCAAGTCGACTCGATCACGATCGGTGTGTGCTTTGGTGGGCTATAATGTGGAAGGGAGAAGGAGAATCCCAAGCGAGAGCATGTCTTCATTCTCAGCGGGTATCGCTATCGTCACTGGCAATAACATACCAATAATCGATACGACCTTTCTACCACTGAACGACCCACGATGCAACAACGCCACGTGTCTTGCTTTCAAAAAAGCTGGAGATGCCTCTCAAGCCGAGATCCCATTCGCCTCCCAGCTTAAATATGGGCACTACATTGCGTTCTACTACTGTACCCTCGTCCTTCTTCTCAGCATAGTACACATCTATTCTCGGCTAGCACTCTCCTACAGATTAAGCAATGATACAGAACCAGACTTGAATTCAGAACTAAAGACAAAACCATCCATATGGCAGAAGACCAAAGCAATATATCGGTTTATGGCCTACCGCAACTTCAGCCTCCAATACGGAATTCAGATATCACCAGGCCAAGCCATGTTTCTCATCACCGGAGCAGTATTCATAGCCGTCTTGACATTGCAGCAAAGACCTTATTTTCGTCCTCGGCTCTCATACGGCTCTCCTCCTCTAGGGGTCAGGACTGGTGTCATGGCTCTCTCACTGACGCCTGCCATTGTCGCTTTGAGCGGAAAATACAATATCATCACGCTCGTAACGGGAATAAGTTACGAGCGATTGAATTTCTACCACCGATGGCTTGGTTACATTTGCTTTGGGCTTGGCGTGATACACTCACTGGCTTTCGGCGTGGCGATTTGGAAAGATGCAAATTATTGGCCATTGTCGAAGCAATTGGGTGTGGATGAGGTTCGTTGAAACCCATACTATCCCTATTGTGAAGCCTGCTTGATTATATTTGCGAGCTAATCTGCTTAAGAGATGTAGTACACTGGCATTGTTGTCCTTATTCTGCTTACAATCATCACAACGTTCAGCATCCCCTTCTTCCAGCGGCGTTTTTACGAGTCCTTCATCTCCTCCCACGTCGCCCTTTACGTGTTCTACTTCGCCTTCTTATTCTGGCATACCGCCATTGGTCAAGATACCTTGACGTACCTCTACTCCACTCTCGTAATCACTCTCCTTTCCAATATCGGTCGTTTGATTCTAAAAACGAAAACATCGCAAACGGCTCTAATCCAGGATTTCGATGGCGAAATGCTTAGACTCACCATTCCAGCTTTCGACGGCTTGACTTGGAAAGTAGGCCAACATGTTTTTCTTCGATTTTATGATCTGAAGTGGTGGGAGAACCATCCATTCACGATTGCAACTGTGTGTGACGAGACGTTCGTGACTGGCAAAGATGGCATTTCGACGAGGAACCCCTTGGTCTTCTTGATCAAACCCAGAGAAGGTATGACGAGACATCTGATGAGCGTTGCTCAGCAGCGTGATACGATGAAGGTTGTGATCGACGGTCCATATGGACCTAATAATCTGAACTTGGACACGGGATTTGAGCAGATTATCCTCGTGGCGGGAGGGAGTGGAATATCGGCCACTCTGCCAGTATTTACCACGCTTTGCAAGAGTCTGACCAAGACAAGCTCGACATTGAGATCTGTGAGGCTTGTTTGGGTTGTCAGACACCGGTGTGCACTGGGCTGGGTGAGGGAGGAATTGAGGAAGGCGTTGAAGATGGCTCAACCCGGTATGGCAGAAATCGATCTGTATGTTACGGGAGAGAGGAGTAGGATAGAGCAGCTGATAGTAACATTCGGAGACGACGACTCTGAGATGCTGGCTGATGTTCATGAGAAGACAGATGGAGACGATATCGATTTGGAGGAGCAGCGACTGATACAAGACTTGGATGATACATTTACGGAATCATCGCAAGACGATTTAGATGATTGTCTTTCCATGGACGGCTTGGACATCGAAATGGGCATGGGTATCGATGGTGGGATAGCAGAACAAAGTCATATGACAGATGATGAGGACGAAAAGTTGATACCTTCTCAAAAATTAGGAGGTAGGCTGCAGCGCCAAGGCGAGGATATCGACTATGGTGTAGAAGTCAGCATTGCGTATGGACGACCAGACTTCCAGGAAGTACTTCCTGAACTTTTAATTCGTGGTGCTAGAGTATGCGTTTTTGGTGAGTTATCCTTCTCTTTGGCGAACGAGTGATGGCGGCTGCTGATGAAATCAGGCTGCGGACCACAGCATCTGAAGGTCGATTTGGAAAATGCAGTGGCCATTTGCCAAACGAGGGTGTTGAGTGGGTGGGTACGAGAGATTCGGCTTCGCACTGAGTCATTCGGTTGGTAAAGAGGCAGCTCAGATGTACAACAGCTGTATAAGTAAAGATTGCGTAGACTATTTGTACTTAGCTGTTACCAGATACTGGCGCAGGCATAATCCATCATCATGTATGCTTTCCTCAGATATCAAATGAGATTGAAGTACAGCTAAGTTTATCGTTGCCACTTATGAGATTGTTTATCTTCGGTGATAGTGAATCGTGCAACAAATGTCTCAGTACAAAACTTATCTAATGCATCTATGATATGTGAAAAGTTCCGAGCTGCGATCTTACGCAAATAAAATTAGGAATATTTATCCATTGCTTCGCCAATCTTGGATATGAGGCTCAGAGAACAGCAAAGGAAATGTCGCCCCCTGATTTTACCGAGCTTCGAGACTTGCTAGTCCACTATTGCCGTTGAAGTGGTTTGTTGACATACACTTGACTTTTACCGATTTCGGCAATGTGGTTACTCAAGCCCAAGCGAGTCATGCAAATTGTGCAACTTCAGCCCTGACCTCAGCCTCAAAGACCTAGCCATCCAGCCATCCTAAGATTGAATTAAAGCGAGGCTTGTTAATGTCCAAGCAATGCCACATTCAAACTCAACTTTCTTGATTTGCGTTTCTCATCCAATCAAATGCTCATCTCATCCTGACTGAAGGGTTGACGCTAAGAAAGCTGTCAATGCTTGGCTGACATCACCAACAATAAAAAGATGAGATGCACCCGGCCGTGGATCATGATCATCAACACTAACTGAATGAATACTAAAGCACCTGCTCTGCCTTGGCCCAGGAACAGGAACAGGAACGGCAACGGGGACCTTGAACGGGATCGATGATGATGGCCGCAAAATGATAAAGTGGGTTATGATTGTGGTGTTTATATAGGAAGGCAGGTCGAAAGTAGATTTTGCTGTACTTCTGATTCGGAAGCATTGTACAGCTTCAATTCCTCCATAATGATCTCCTCAACTCTCACTGTCGCTTCAATTGCGCTCCTTACGACAGCTACGTCTGCGACTTACTCGCCGCAGAACTACCGCTTCGATCCTCTCGAACATCTTGCAGGCGTAACACCACCATTTGACCCTCTTGATCCTGCTCTCGACCCAGCTCCGCCTCAGGGTTGCAATGTAACTCGAGCTGCCTATCTCGTTCGTGTAAGTAGAATCTCGCATTAACAATCTTCCATCCCCAAATTCTACCCATTGAGAAGCTTTCATACTGACATTCTCAATAGCATGCGGCAATCTACTCCAATGACTTCGACTATGAGTCTTACATCGAGCCCTTCGTCGAGAAGCTCTCCAACACAAGCGTCGACTGGAGCAAAGTACCCGCACTTTCCTTCCTCTCAACATGGCAAGTCCCATTCAGCGACGCCGAGCAGGAGATGCTCACGCGAAGCGGGAAGTTGGAAGCTACACGACTGGGAGTTGATATAGCGCAGAGATACCAAGGATTGCGAACACCGAAGAAGATCTGGACATCGACTGCTGAGCGTACTGTCAAGAGTGCGAAGTCTTTGGCAGGAGGTTTGGCAGAAGATTCATCTGATGTGGATGTTGTGCAGATTTATGAGGGAAAGGAGAGCGGTGCAGATTCTTTGACTCCATACAAGGCTTGTCCTGGATATAGTGGTTCAGCTGGGAGTGATCAGTCATCGGTTCGTAGCCTCTTCACGCATCTGCAACCAAGACATCCAAATTCAGCAACTGACCTTTTCTCAGGAATTCCTCAAGCTTTACGCCACGCCTCCAGCAGCACGTTTTAACGCCGCAGCTCCAGCATTCAACTTCACAACCAAAGACATCTACGCTATGTCTCTTCTGTGCGGCTATGAGACCGTGATCCGTGGCTCCTCGCCCTTCTGCGATCTCAAAGTCCTCTCTCCAAACGAATGGCTCGGGTTCGAATACACCAACGATATAATGTACCACTACAACACTGGTTACGGATCACCATACTCTGGTGCAATCGGACTTCCGTGGGCAAACGCCACCTTCAACACGCTCATGACAACACAGAACAACATGTCAAACTCTTCCACCGACCAAGATCTCTACATCTCATTCACGCACAGAGAATTGCCACCCACGGTTCTCGTCGCTTTAGGACTATTCAACAACTCCGCATTTTCAGGTGCGGATAATATCAACGGTACGATGCCAAACGATAAGATTAATCACCGCAGAGCGTGGAAGTCGAGCCATATCCTTCCATTCCTGACGAATGTTGCGATTGAGAAGATGGAATGTGAGAGTTTCGCTTTCGACAAGGGAACATACTATAGAGTTCTTGTGAACGATAGTCCGCAGCCGCTAGATGGATGTTCGGGTGGTCCAGGAGAGAGTTGTATGGAAGCTGATGTTGCACCTTGGTTGCAAGGCAGGTCTGAGGTGGTTGGTGACTTCGGGCCGACTTGTGGTGTAGAGTATCAAAACAGCACGGATGTTTTGGGAATATATAAGACATAGATCTACTAATGATAATGATAATGGTAATAGAGATGGTACCCAACATGTCTGTTTCCTTTGATACATGGCATTGTTATTCGTGTCTGCAGCAGGAGGCGCAAACAGCGGAGACTCCTGATGGCTTGACAAAACGTCAGACAGACTTGATTTATTATGCATGCAGAAAACTTTGACACAATTTTAGTAAAAGTCCGCAGCCCTGCATAGTGTACTTCTTCGTAACACTTCCCACTCAAGATGGTACCCCGCAGCTGATAGCTTCACCAAAGCTTCGTACAGAAAAATCCACGATGTAAGCTTCCAAGACCGAACCCCCACCCATCTAAAAGTCTTGGACCTGCCAGTTCAGGCACATTATCATCGTCCCCGCTTGGCACCTTCCAATGCGAGACCTCTAACTGCAACCAGATATAATTATCAGGTTATCACGTCTTTGTTGCAGGAAGAGATAGATGGCGCCTTTATCAGTGACGGTCACGATGTGGCGAGATGAGGTTGTGACATATAACGGGGACTCTTGTCCTTTCATTACATTGCGTGTTGCTTCTGTGTCACTTCACTGGATCATTTGTTTGTTTCCGTGAGAAGAGTCGATTGTCAAAGTCAGATTCTCAGGCTGCGACTTCATAGCAAAGTCGATACCGAAAATCGATCTAATCATGAAGCTCTCATCCCCCACCTTGGCGTTTCTCGCCATTCAGTCACTCACCACTGCCACTGAGCTCCTAACACCCGAGAAGATTGCTGTGACGGGACCAAGTGGGGAGAATATTCCAGTTATTACGTCGTTGTATAATGTATGTCGTAATTTTCTTTCCTGAAATTATTTGCGATTCAAATGGAAGCTGGTCTTGATTTTGGGTCCCGACTCTTGGTCCATGGTCTAGGATTGGAGGTATATTATGGTATCTAGACTATGTATTCGTTGTCTGCAGGTTTCACGATTCGACTCACTTTGTTCCGACATCAATGTCACAAGCGTCTTTCAGGACATGGACTAGAGTTACGAGAATCATGGACTTGTTATGAGATAACTTGGTCGCCACGAATTGCAATAGCTTTGATGGTACATGCTAACGCCTTCACAGAATGCCCTACCTCTCCCAGGTGGGGTCACTGCTCCTCTGATCGATACAACAGTCGACGATGTTCTAGGTAAGACATGACCAAAGCTCTCCATTTGAGGCGGCCGAGATTCGCCTTCAGTATGTCCAAAGCACATTCCAATTTTCATTTTACCGTTGTTTCGTTCAGGAACTGCTTACTCGCTTTGCCGAAGACGACTCCGAGCTTCATCGCTGTCTGAAGATCATCTAGCTGACCAGTCTCAGGCTCTGCGTGTACCGCAGCTCAGTGGGAGGGAATCAACCCTACCGGCAAACTTGTGCTGATCAAGCGTGGCGCCTGCGCAATCTCTGAGAAACTGAAGCTCGCGAAGAATCTAGGTGCCCTCGGTGTTATCCTCTAACATAACTCTGAAGGGACACCTAGCAGCGCAACTCTCTCCGCCGAAAACATCGGGCTCATCTCTCCAGTCGGCTCAATCACCAAAGCCGTCGGCGAAGCATGGAAAGCTCGTCTTACAGCCGGCGAAGCCCTTACCGTGACACTCCTCATAGACTCAGAGTTCGAAGAAAGAGAGAGTTGGAATATCTTTTCCGAAACCAAAGAAGGCGACCCTAATAACGTGGTCATGCTCGGGGCCCATCTCGACTCCGTACAAGCCGGACCAGGAATCAACGATGACGGTTCCGGTACGTCTGGAATCCTCGAGATCTTGACCGCGTTCAGACATTACAAGGGTTTCAAGAACAAAATCCGTTTCGCATGGTGGGGAGCTGAAGAGAGCGGGCTCATCGGTTCTCTCTACTACACATCGCATTTGAGTGAACAGGAGGCGGATAAGATTCGATTCTACTGTAATTACGACATGATAGGCTTTCCCTTCCCTACCTGGGCTATCTACAAAGGCGACAACCCAGGCGATGCACCTGGTGCTCAAATTCTCCTCGACTACCTAGTTGCGAAGGGTAAACCAGCATACTATGAAAGTTTCGGCACGGGCTCGGATTACGTCGGTTTCTTACAACTCGGTATTCCTTCTTCGGGACTTTTCAGTGGTGCTGGAGCACCGACAGATCCTTGCTACCATCTTGCTTGCGATACTACTTCCAACATCAACGCGGAAGCTTTGACGCTGAATTCGAAGGCTGCTGGGTTTGCGGCAGCAAAATTTGCCTTGTCACTTGACGGGGTGCCGCCTAGAACGAAATTTACGCTGAACAGGAAGAATAGGATGGCAATCCGAGCTGAGTTCCAGAAGTGGGATAGAGTGGCCAGTGAGGCGGCTGATACTCACACTTGTTCGCACAAGAACAATAATGTGATATAGGAGGGGGCAAGGGGTTCTCGGTGTTGTTTTTTGGGGTTTTTGGTTGACGTGTCTGTTCTACAAAACAGTCTCTTATGAATCACTCCAATTATAGCCTTAGAAATATCAAGGTGCTTTACTATGAGAGTAATTCGAAATCACAAAATTATAGTAGTTTACTTAGATGTTAGGTTAACATCATGAGATCATAACACTACATTTGATCGGACTAAAGTCAAAATCGCTAATGCATTCCAGGACAATTAATCGGACGGGAGATTATAGGTATGTTGCAAAATTTTCCATGGGATTGCTATCGAAAGATGTTAAAGCCGAGAACTAACAGGCTTAATCTAGAAATCAGGTAGGCAGAATCCAAAATTTGATATCTAGCGAGCAATATCGTTGATTTTTCTTCGTAGACCAAGGCAAAATATCACGAACGATTGTGTGATTTCGGCTGAGCTGTACTCATTCACAGGTGTTTATGACCATTGCCTGCGAGATTACGGCGAATCACAGATTCTATGACTACCATGGGTCTTGTGCCCGATCTATGCCTTTTGCAAAGGAGAACAATCTTAGTTTGAACTTCTTCATACGTTATTTATTCGGTCTCAAAAGAACTTCATAGACTGCTCTGCTCTATACTCGCACCCCGATATTTGCCTGCAGGCCATGTTTTAGAAGCCTCGAAATATGCATGTGCCTGCAAGGCCCGCATATGACCTGCATTGCCAACATTGGAACGCTACGCTGCTTAGCTGTTGATTCGCCTGTACTCACGATCTATGGATCGTTGCGTTTGAATGACGAAGCCCTATTTGAGAAGTTAGTATGAAACCATGTTCACTCAACCTCAACAGTCATCGGGGAACCTTATTTAGTCTATCGCTTTTGATATTAACGATATATAACTTCAAACTCAAGTTCTTTAGAAAAAATCAACAAAGCTTTCATGGTGAAGTTTCGCACAGACAGAGCTTCTTGAATCCTGGTCCCTGTGCTGATCATTCTCCTGCACGTCATCGGGACAGACTCCCGCCGCCAAGCATCCCCAGATTCACGGTTGAAGCCCTTCATTTCGCGTACCCGCAGATACATCTCCATGACCCTCACACGAGCTCACAACTCCACGATGCCAGATGATTCCGCTTCTCTACCTCGCAAACCCTCCTCGCCCTCCTCACCCTCCTCCCCAATAGCACCACGACGCGTGCTGACTACTGACGAATCATCCCAATTCCGACACCGACCCCCAACAAACCGCTTCTCCACATCTCAAGATGCACCTCCTACACAAGGGATCCGACGACGAAGCTCCAACTTCTCGGAATACTCCCTGAAAGAAGCTCGGAATTCTTTCCAAGCTTCGACAGATGATCTGCTGCTCCCGAAACCGAGTGCGAATGGACATCCAGCAAGTCATGATTCTTCGGCGTGGGATTCCGCGCCGCTGGCATTCGCGCTTCTGCCTGCGCTGGGAGGGATGCTGTTTACGAATGGGAGTTCGGTGATTACGGATGTGATGTTGTTGGGATTAGCGGCAATATTTTTGAATTGGAGTGTGAGACTGCCTTGGTAAGTTCTCTTTTGGTTTAATGGATAGTTGATGCTAGGATAGAGCTAATTGTGGTATGATTTAGGGATTGGTATCACTCTGCTCAATCAATGCGAACGAACGAGGAATATAATACCGACACAATAATCAACGAGGATAGCGAAGAGGATAATCCATTATCATTCTCCTCAGTGACATTGGAGGAAGTCCCAGAAGAAGACGACGAGCCGTCCGCACCAGCTCCTGAACCCACGCGACGGCTCCCTGCCCACGAAGCCGCTACGAACGAATTATATACCCACGAACTTTTCGCTCTTTTATCGTGTTTCCTATTCCCAGCCCTCGGAGCCTATCTCCTACATACCCTCCGCGGACAATTGACCAGGCCATCGGAGGGCCTAGTATCGAACTACAATTTGACGATCTTCCTTCTCGCATCAGAACTACGGCCTATGGCACATTTAGTCAAATTGATACAAGCAAGAACGCTGCATCTCCAACGCGTTGTAAATGCCAATCCTTATGAATCCGCGAAAGGCAGCACAGGCGAGCTTCGAGAGCTCAGTCGCCGACTGGAACATCTTGAAGCGCGAAACGCTAGCACAGAGCCGAATGCTACCGCAGTGGAACCTGTACTGACCAGTAAACAAACAACAATTCTCACGACCGAAGTTAGGAGATCTCTTCAGCCTGATCTCGATGCTCTGAATCGCGCAGTGAGGAGATACGAAAAGCGAGCTACATTACAAGCTTTCCAGACGGAATCTCGATTGCATGATCTAGAATCGAGATTGAATGATGCTATTTCGCTCGCTGCGGCGGCGGCGAACAATACGCAGAACAGACGAGGACTGACGGTGTTAATTGGAGATATGGTGGCTTTGCCCGTACAAGCCTTCAGTGCGATCGTGAGTTTGCCCGTGAAAATGGCGGTCGGGGTGGTTGATTGGGCGAAGCAGAAGATCACTGGGCAGAAGCAAGTTGTGGTGACGGGGAGGAGTGAGAGAAAATTGGGGAATGGGAGAGTGCCGACGAATCTTAGGATTGATCGATTACAAGGGAGGGCAGGGAAGAAGTAGGAAGGAGACAGGGCGGATGATATAACATTTTTAATTTGTAGAACTATAGGATGTATACCCTAGGATTGGAGGACTTTGGAAGGGGCGTTAGAGTCTAGATGGATAGGTGGGAATGTATTAAAAGGTTCTAGGTAGGGTCTCTTGATCATTGAAACATTAATGATTTTATACAGGTTTCTTTCTTGTTAGTCTTCTGAGATGCGTTTGTTGGCTTCAATTGATTGTTTACCTCTCGCTTCATCGGATAGCCTGGATAGAGGAAAGCTTTATTACGGAGTTCGATAGTTTTCTGGTTGATCACATGCAAGTACGTATATGAAAGCGAAAGCCAACCTCAATACTGCCACTGCCACTATTGTGAGCGAGATAAGTCTCATGATTTCCGTTTGTCATCGGGTATGTATAAGAAGCTATCAGGGAGGACCTGTTGATCGGCATAACATTATTGAGTCCTACTGGTCTGTTTTTCATATGCCTTTAACTAAGGTCGCTTATCTTCCGAATTTCTGTTGTTATTTATCTCTATCCGCCTCGAAGTGTTCTTTTACAAGTCATTCATAAGTCTTCCTTAGCTCACAAGGACGGAATGCGGGGACCAGAAAGAACTTCATATGTTATGGAGAACCACACTACCGAGAGTCGTTGATAGTGAGTGTTGACTACGAGCACCCAACTCTCCGAACAGCTTGTAGAGTTGGGTACAGCAATTTCAACTTTTCACTACCTTACCTCTTACCACCAAATAATTCTACCTTGCACTAAGGTATTGTTGCCGACTTTCCGTTCCGCTCAGCAGCCTCTATCGGGATTCGGGACCTGCTTCGAAGAATTACCCCGCGTCTCCACCCCCACTATG
>JACBAH010006543.1:0-11565 GCA_014282315.1 Neospermospora avenae | reverse complement strand
CGTGTCTATTCATTCTACCAAACGCTTCATGAACACAGCTTTGTAATGCCTGGTTTTTTTTTTTTCAAATCATTAGAAGACAATCAACCATACCGAATCACTTATCTTCCTCACATGAAATCCAATGGTTTGGTGCAAAAGCTTCGTACGATAGTAAGATCTCTTGATTGTCAAGAGACGTGAGTACTTACCCCTCACAGTTTTCTCCCATCCCCTTGCAAAACTTCTTTCTTCGTAAATCTTACAATTACTACCTAGCCATCTGACCTTACAAATCACCACCACCCAAAAGCGGCGTTCTCTCGCCCCCCTCTCTCACCCCGCCATCTCGCTCACCCAGAACTTCATTTCTCCCTTCCTCCTCAGCAATCCTCTCCACCTCCAACATCCGCTTGACATAATAAACCGTCCACCACACCAACATACCCACAACAGGAAACGGTCCCGCCCAGCCCACAGCATAAACTGCGTCCACGGGAAGCGTGAAAATCAAGACCGTGAACCATCCCGCAATAGAATAGAACGCCAAACACCAGACGATACTCAATTTCTGAGCATGGATTGGAAAGCCAGGCTGGAAGAGTACCGTACGTTGAATGCTTCGCGGTAAGGGAGCCCGCCGGCGCCATCTACGGCTACGACATCTTCGATTATGTAGAAGATGGCGGGACGAATGACTGTGCCAAATGGTGAAGAGCCGAATTGGAAAGGAAGTTTAATGCCAAAGGTGTTGAGTAGTAGTGATAGTGCTGTAAGGCTTGCGAGGTAACACATCAACAACGGAGCTGGGAGGGATAATAACCGGATTTGAAAAGCGTGGTTATCGCTATCTGCGTCGGCGCGGAGGAGGGTGGTGCTGATGAGTGATGAGATGAGAATGAGAGCACCGAAATATCCCCATTGGAAGATATCAAGCGCATATCTAGGGGACCCCACTGGTCTGAACTCAGGCGACGCCTTGGTCAACTTGTAGACTCGCTCGATTATTGCTAGGATTGTGAAGATTCCTAGGATGGCTGTTGGGAGAGTGAGGACTGTGATTCGTTAGATTGAGAATGAGGAGTTTGAATGAGAGGCGAGTTATTGTATGAGATGGGAGGGGAGACGGGATGGAAATGAAATGAGGTGAACGAGAGGGAGGAGGGAGGTATACCGAGGATGCGATCCATAGATGGACGACCATACCAGAGACCATAAAACAGACCGAGGTTGATGACAATCGGGGGTATGAGGATGACTGTCCATGCTACTGCTATGGATCTATAGCGCGTGTGGAGGGTGTAGGGGAGGGGGACTATCATCTCAAAGTCTGGCGATGGGGGATTTGATTGAATTGGATTGCCGGCAATCTGTGGGCTGTCTTACAGTATCAAAAATTGGATACCAAGAGTCGTTATTGTGAATGTATCTTAGGAGACGCAAGACATTGTGATTTCTCAGGCGTCGTCGTCATGTCGCAAGGCTCGGCCCTCTGACACTGCGTGAGCTAACCTAATAGACGCAATTAGTGTGTAAGCGTTTTCCTAACAGTATACCACGATACTCGACCTAGCTTAGCTTACTAAAATGCGCTGTGTATCCAGATGAGCAGATATGCAATTAAGACAAACTCGGGGGTTGACTCAAGGCTTGACTTTTCTATAATACCAAAGTGTATCTATCTATCATACCATATCTGCTCCCAAATGTCACGCTAAGCACGCTTGCTGTGACTCGCCGAAGGATCCTACCTCAGCTTGTAGCTGAATACTCCATTTTCTTCCACTTAGTCTAGCTATTGTACATCGAGCACTTTCGACGCGATCTGATCCATCAAGGAAACCTCCATCCCACTGGCGGGATCTAGTCAATCTTAATTGATCCATAGATCTTCTGCACGAACAGCCAACTGGCGAAGAAACCGATCGAGCCTATGTCGTCAGTCAGCAATCATCGCCATATGAGTCATCCGGGGAGGAAAGATAACATACCAGTCAATATAAAAAACAAAAATGAAACCAGTGCACTATACCCAACATATAGCACAATTCCCGCCAGCCCACTCAACCTCAATTTCGTCAACAAATACAACAGCGCATTCGCAAACACATACCCAGCACTCGCACCAGCAGTCATGAACGCTCTCCAATGCCAATGGTAATTCTCACTACACAATAAAAAGTACACCATGAGTACAGTGACTGCTGCGCAGGTAATGATCATGAGTCCGTAGCAGAGGAATAGGAAGCCGAACATGTAATAAACCTTGCTAAACCAGATAGATGACATGATGAAATACAGCTCGACGAAGATAGCGCCGAAAGGTAGAATACCGACTATGAGCATGCTGGGAATGGGCTTCATATACGTTGTTGACGGGGGAATCTGTCGAGGAATTTGGTTCGTATGAACCGGTGCCGCGATAGGTGGTTGGCGGAATCCGACCCATGAACCGGCGAAAGAGAGAGGGACGGAGATCAAGAACCAGATACTGACGATGACGAGCATGGTTGTAAATGGGACAGCGCCGGAAGAGCCTTTAGCCCAGAGAAAGAGGTTGAGTAGGAAGAAGGTGCTGAATACGATTCCAGGCACCATTAATGGGGTAAGTGCGATGTTTAGTTTCCACTTCTCGCCGCCAAAAGATTTGTAGACTCGGGCGGAGGCGTAGCCGCCGATAGAGCCGAGGATCGTGTACAGGAGGACCATGATGGTTCCGAGGGAGCCGCGATTGGAGGGGGAGAGGAAACCGAGGAGGGCGAATGCTATAGTGAAGCCTGTCATGACGAAGAGTTGAGCGCCGTTTCCGAGGAAGACACTGAGTAGCAATGGAGAGCTTGGTGTACGGAATACATCTCCATGTACCAACTTCCATCCAGAATCCTCTTGGACCCCATCTTCGACGGCAGCAGAAGTTCCTGATAGATCATCCAGGTTGATCGAGTCCAAGGCGTTGTATCTGGCAATATCCTTCCTCAACGTACGAAGGAGAATCGAGACGACGGTAATAGTCAAGAAGACCACGATAACAGCCGAGTTGATGAGCGAGAACCAATGGATCTTAGGATCAAAAACATGGAGGTATTTATCCCATCTTGTAGCCCAAGCAGTCTCGGAAGGGATCCAGTAAACACTGTAGGTAAATGTCACCTCCGTCTCCGCTCCCTCATTCAGAACCATTCTTGGACTACCAATACCACAATTTTCTGCTGCATTTTCAGGATCCTGGGACTGCCTCGTATCTGGTTGTACCAAGACACCCACGACACGGTAATGACCAGGCGAAGTTTCATGATAGTCAATCAAAATATCGTAATGATTGTTCAGGGCCAAACCGTCCTCGTCGCCACCTCCGAGCGCAAATCCCTGACTATAGAACCGTGTGTTCGTGACTTCATCCTCGATCATCTGTCCAGCAGGTAGACCATCCACTAGCCAGTTCAGCGCAAAGCCCTGGCCTATCCTCCTGTTGACAAAATGCGTCGAGCTCTGATCATAAACGGTTGAGCACAGCTTCTTACAAGTCTCATTCACCGCCATAATCAGCTCAAAAGGCGAGGTCATTATGCGGTCGCCGAAGAGGATGCTTCCTAGACTTTCGGATACTGGTAATGGTTCTGGGTCGGGGGTGCAGAAGTGGAAGCCTGGGTGGTAGTAATCGAAGGATACCACGGACTTGAGAGTGCCATCTCGGCTTGATCCGACTGGTGTGAGACGGTTTACGTGCAGTGCGACGGCATCGCCTTGTTTGTATGTGGTTGGCGCAACGCCGGGGAGGTAGAAGGCTGTTGAGAGCTGGGGAGCTGTGAGGAGGCTTGCTAGAAGCGCCGCAGAGGGCGAAAGGTCCCCTAGACGCATGATGGATTGTGTCTGCACCTACGATGCCCCGTTAGCAGATGAATTCTAATTCGACTTCTGCCGTGATGGTCGAGTATAGTATTGCTGTTCTCGAAAGCAGATAGATAGATAGATAGATAGCTAGCTACTGGGAGCCTTGGAGATTGGATGTGGGTGGTTACACTTACAAGTCAAAGGATCCGGAGCGCAATGGCTTTGTCGCAATCGTACCAATTGCGATTTATATCCTCAAATGTTGCAACACCTGCAGCCGAACGGCAGACAATTGTCGATGGCAGATTATTACTATTATGTCGAAGTCGTGAGTTTCAATTGCAAATGTGTCCAGGAGAGCTTCACCCTGTCAGCCTGGTACGACGCATGGTCTCACATGGTCTTGGCATAATAAATCTGGCTCCAACTCTATCGAAGTTTCGGGTGTCGGCAAAACGTTTCACCGTTAATCCTTGCCCGGCCCATACTGCAATTAATTTTTGTTCCTCAAAATTTCTAGATACAGCTTTCCTTCTCTCTATACACACGTTATATCTCGATATGGCGACCAAGACCGCGACATTCCCAGCACTGCTGGACACATTACAACAAGCTTTATCTTCAGCTGCAGATGCCGCACAGAAACTGGATGCGCCAATTCCTCCTCGAGACGGCATTTCGCTGCTCGACGTCAAGAACGAATTGTTCCTTTCATATCTCCAGAACCTAGTCTTCCTTATACTCCTCAAATTACGGAACCGCAGGGGCGCGAGTGAGGACGAGGATGAAGAACTAGACAACTCAGTTGTCAAAAAATTGGTTGAGCTGCAAGTCTATCTAGAGAAAGGTGTCCGACCTCTAGAAAGCAGACTCAAATACCAAATTGACAAAGTGCTCCGCGCCGCAGACGATGCGAAGCGCTTAGAGGAAGGGCCAGTTGTGCAGACCAACGGCAAGGCCATCAACGAAGACAAAGATTCAGATGATGGAAGTGATGCCGGCTCGACCGATGGCGTGGCGCTCAAAGGACCCGAGATAGACGACCTTCAATACCGTCCCAACCCCACCTCGTTCGTCCGACCAGCTCCAGGCGCAGATGACTACTCAAGAAACAAATCCTCGGACGGCGTCTACAAACCTCCTCGTATCCAGGCCACCACCATGCCAACCACCACCGGCCCGCGCGAGAAACAAGACAAGAAACCCTCTAAATCCGCAACCTTAGACGAATTTGTCTCTACCGAGCTCTCATCCGCACCTTTTGCTGAACCTAGTATCGGATCTACGATCGTGAGCGGGGGAAGGAGGAGTAAGAGTGAGAAAGAGAAGAATGAGGAAAGGGAGAGGAGAGAGTATGAGGAGAGGAATTATGTAAGGTTGCCGAAGGAAAGTAAGAAGGATAAGGCGAAGAAGGGGAGGAAGGATGCTGGGTATGGTGGAGAGGAGTGGAGAGGGTTGGGCGAGGGCATTGATAGGATTGAGAGGCTGACTACCAAGAAGGCGGGGAGTGGGGGCGTGGTGGAGAAGAGTAGGAAAAGACTTGCTACGGATGGACCGTTGCAGGGTGGGGAACAAGGACTGCATATGCAGAAGAAGTTGAAGAGTCTGGATGGAGCGAGGAGGGACAGAGGAAGGCGATAGAGGGGTGCCGGATGAGCAGAAGCCAGAAAACAATATATTACCGTAGTCTCACTGACCGTCTCAGATTTGTCAATCACTGCTTGCATTACTTCCGTCGGGCAAGTTATTGTCCTGCGTAATGTATACGATGAAAGCGACGCGAAAGTGCGCAATTGCGAAGGTTAGAGTAAGGGAGTAACTGCACACTCGTCAAGATCATATAGCGTCTAAGGAAAGATATCCATCGCCAAAATGTACCATGATCCTTCCCTGTTCGAGTCTGTCTCTTGTACTTTCCCTCTATATACTTGTCTCCTCATTTCTCCTACTATCAAGATCTCCTGCCAGCACCTCTTCTGCACCCTCCTCTGCTCTTCTTACCTCAGACCCCTGTCATAAGCCCATCTTCTGGAATTTTCAGCAATACGGCCCACCATTTGAGGCCTACCTAGGGTAGGTGAATCTTCAAAATATCGGTCTAAAGACGTCAGCCGTGAGTGAGCCTGACTTCGAAAATTCCGTACTCGATTAGCGCTTAACCTCGAGAGAGGAATAGGAACTAGGTATCTAGGATGTCGTTCAGTGTGGTATCTCTTCGGAGACTCGTTGGAAAGTATCCGAATGCATATGGGAAATTCAGGCCCTAGTCATTTCTGCATTACGAACATAATCGTGACAATCAACACCAATGTCCGCAAATACATGATGGCAATTCGCTCAGTTCGGGCATAATACACTCAACTTACAAATTCGCGCAGAAATAAACTGAACAGTGTGCCAGATTATCGAAAATGCAGTCCTCAAGCTATTTCCTGGTTGTATTCATCTGCCTCTGTATCTAGTCTCCTTCGTTAATCACTGTCCCAAATGCCCTCAAAATCCGCACCTGTCTCCCGGGGAGATGGAGGATCGTAATCCTCATCAGAGTCATCAGGGTCATACACCACTTTTCCCCAACTCAGTGCCCGAACCTTGTCCCTCGAGTGGGGATCATAGGACGCACTCTCCGCCTCTTTCACTCTCATCTTCGTCGCCGTCTTGATCGTTCTGCGCCAGTCCGAGTGGCGACGATACTCTGAGCCTGGCAGCATCTGAGCATAAACAGCCCACAGTCCCGGCATACAGAGTACATCTTGCACACAATAGTTCATGAGATCCTCATTCAGCGGTCTCTCGTCGAAAACGGCATACCTCCCTCCTAGCTCAGGAGCAAACATGCGGCGTCCCTTCTCCTTTGTATCAACCCAGGCTTCTCTCATTTCCACGGTCATCCGTGCATCGTCTTGTATGCATCTTGCTAGCCCCTTCACGTACTTCGCATCTTTTTTGGAATGGTGTCGCGTAAAGTTCTCCAAGAGCTGGAGATCCATCACTCCTCGAAGATGAATGCCGAAATGAGCGAATAGGGCATCGGCGTCATTCCGTACATCAAAGAATATCTTAGTCACGTCTGGGCTCTCGAGAATCTCCTTGAAAGTGTGTGAGGTGCTCTCTTCATCATCGAAGCTCCATCCGTGTTCGTATCTCAAGTCCGAGGAGACAGAGCCTGTAGGATTGACGATATCATCTGGTCTATCCACTTCGGGTTCCGGTGCGATTATGTTGAATACCGAAGCTCCGAGTGTCGTAATATCAAGAACATATACTGATATTTTGATGCGGTCGTAAAACTCCCAATGCTCATCCGTTTCTAATGTTCGTTCACGAATGAGGATCGTCAACAGCGATACGCTACCATATCGACAGAGATTAATGCCTTCCAGATCAATGAATAAAGACACCCCCATAGAATGGTGGTATTTATCATGGATCTGAAAACAAATCTCCCGTAGGAATTTCTCCAAGGACTCAGCCGAATCAACGAACTGCGTCGGAGATCGGACCACTTCTCTTTCACGTGGTGGCATTGCGTTATGCGTTCGAGATGTCTTGTTCTTTGATCAAGCTGATCAGCCCTGATCAGAAATATATGGGCAGCAAGAACAAGAAGAACAATTTCACCAGAAATTCACTTCAATTGCCTTGAGTTTTGAGATGGAAATAGTGCGCGCATGAACAATCAACTTGATAAAGGCCACAGCTAAATCCCCATACAGGAATAGCTAAATCCCCATACGCTAACTAAGCGAGCTGAAGATGACAGGTGCATTTTTTATCACTACTAAGATCTGGCTGTACAACTATGTACAGTGCATCGCTAGCTCTCCCCCCTATCATGTAAATCCCAGGCATCAAAATCATCTTCACCCTCCGCATCCTAGGTATATACCTCTACCCCCCTAATTACATCTCTCTGAATCAACGTTTCACTAGCTAAAGTAGTATCTGATATACTATCTGAATGATAGATCAATAATATGCTATGTATATATCTCTCTCCCTCTGTGTACCGGGTTTATAGCTATCCCAATGCGCGTCCTCCAGCCTTTTTACCGCTATTACAGTCGATAATAGTACCTTAACGCGTCAGAGGTCTCTGAATAGGCTCAATTTTGACTCAATCACGATCCTCAGCCTCAGGGATAATTAGGTTATTACAAAAGGGTTCATAACACATAAGTAGACTATACCCCCTAATACAAATTTACCAGGAGGGTTAAGCCTCTAGATGTAGTCGCCAAGTTGATAGAATTTTAGCGTATGGGGATTTAGCTGTGGCTTTAATAAATTATCATCAGATTTAATTCATTCATTCATATTAGATTAGATTAGGATAGCTAATCTTGACCTTTGAGTAGATTATGATTTAAAGTTCATCAAAATTTATTCAATTAGCTTACTAATGTTTAAATCTTGAACTTCCTCACTAAGGTATCTACAGAGCTAGCTATTCAGAAAGTATTTTCAAGTAAGCTGTTCCGCATTGAGCTGCCTCGGCCTCTATAGTTCGATCTCTCCTTTGCTTTGCCTGGGACTTTATTGAACAGTCGGTTTGAATTCGTCCTGTCTATAACTTGATTTCGGTGTGTCCGGTATGTCCTCAGATCTCGTGTTCTTATAATCAACAAAGATTGCCCAGACAGTTTCTTATTCTCCGTTGTTTTGTATGCACCTTATGCGAAGTGGTCTCACACCTTGACTTCTCACAGCTTGAAATCTCTCCCTTGGTCGTATGAATCCTACTGGTTTCTCGATCACCTCGATGTGTAACAAGTCACCAATTTCGATACCGCTCCTTCCAGAATGGATCGTGCTATTTTCAGCAGGGCTGAAAGCTCCCACATGTTTTCAAAATGTGAGGAAAACGAGAATCGGCGAGGCCTTCTTCGAAATTTCGAGAATGTTACTCAAGCCCAAGATGACTGGATCAGTTCAGGAGGGCCGGTGGTCACCACATGGGCCTAGTGCTACATGATGTCTCTGTATTACCACTTTCGGTTGTAACTTGTCACACCAGCATTCTCAACGGTCTCTTTGTTTCTGCGAGTATACGGAGCTGTAAGGCGCTATTGCACTTGGCAATCGTCTTGTCTCGGCCTGTATTTTCTGTGGGATGCATCTATCATAATCTTAGCCTCACTTGCAAATTTCTCGCATCTCAACATGAGCTTCAACGTTGCTGCGTGCTCGACCTACATATTCCTCTGATGCTATTGGGCTGCCGTATAGATTCTCTGGTCTGGGGATGATTATCCGATGATACCAGGGAGACAGCAATCGTGTATAACAGAAACGATCTGTACGAGTTTACTACTAGTATGCTTGCACAAGGAACCAGAAGTCTCAGACCTGAGGTGGAAGTCGTCTTTCAGTTACAGATCACTCGGCGTGGATTTTTGGGCGGTGATTACCGCGACTTACAGTACTTACAAGCCTTCGTAAAAGGGTTATCTATCAGTCCAAAAACGATTCCCTGTTTCAAGCTGAATGTGCACAAGGCATCTTTCTCAATCTTGTGACCTGTGACCATGTTGAATCCATGATTGAATGTACTCTTTTCGGTGCGTTTCTTAAATTATCAGGAGAGAAAGTCTCGGGGCCCTTGCAGCTGAGTGTTCTTATGTGATTCGGGAGGAGTTTAAAGAAATCTAGGTCTCACAGAAAGCTCGAGACTCTCTCAGCTGCATCTAGAACCTCGTTCTTGAGATTATCACGTCTGCTTTCATGACCAGACGGTGGAACTGCAACGGCTTGGATTCAAGCTGAGAAATTTGTTTTCAGCTGAATCTCAATTGAGGGTAGTTCTAGGAGCGAAGTCAGCTTCATCTGTCAGACTGGAGTATATAGCAGCCCTTTCCCTCGATCAATTTCTATCATCAGCATCCTCTTTTATCTTCAAGCTCTCCTTCTTTTCTCTCAGCCAAAATGAAGTCCTCGATCCAACATGCCGCCATCCTATTGGCCATCTTCAGCACCATAAGTGGCCAAACTCTCCCCGATGCAGAAGCGCGTCTGATTGCATGGAGAGCCTACGGCAGTTTCGTCACCGACATGCTTACAGCTGGTATTCCTCTCCAACCCGGTAAAGACTTCGTCTTTGTCAACCCACCCAATCAAGCCGCCGTTCGAGGAGGAACGCCCTGTCCTCAGTCCGTCACGAACTTTGACTTATTCAGTGTGGCCGATAATATGCAGCGTACCGATGAGCCTCTAATGGATCCTGTAGGCCCTAGTTATGTCGATAACCTGTACAGGTATGTTCTCTTTACCAATGTGAATACTGCTATTTGGCAAAGCGGAAGCATTGACGAATCTTTCCAGCTATCTCGAGACAGTCGATCTCAAAACCGCCACCCCATCCCAAGACCAGCTAAACAACATCACCGCTCTCCAAGATGCCCTCCATACCGCTCAAGACAAAGCCACCGATAGATCCGACATCGCATACACGCGATACCTGAACGACGTCCGCGCTCAAGCGGCTCACCAGTACGTAACTTTCCGCCCTTAAAGTCACAGTGATTTGATAGCAAGATCAAACATGTTTTGTTCATTCTGATAACATCCCGATACATTGTGTCCTAATTATGCTGAACTTCTGATTAGAGCCTTCGGATCCTGGGTCACGAAAAACGATCCCTTACTCACAGCCTACAACCGCCAGGTAGAGTCCGCCGATGCCGCATTACAAAACTATGAGATCAAGGTATTCGGACCGCAGTACAGGGCTGTGGCGACGCAGCGAAATAAGATTGATAATCAAGCGAGGGATGAGCTGTTTCCTGAGCCTGGGTGAGTTGACTTCTAGATTGATATTCGACGTCTACCTAATGGAAAAGTGATGTTGATGATCCAAACAGGTACAATATGCCCGTTTATACCAACGCGTACTCGGTCTCAATCTCGCCATGGTCGAACAACGAGCTCTCGGATGGCGTACTTTATAAACCAAGCTATACACTCGGTAATTCCTTTGAAGAGTCCTGTGATGCTTGGTTCAACGACACTTCTAGCGCTCGCACGAAGTTCACTTGGAATATGAACTCCGTGAGTGGACAGGATTGGTCGAGTCTGGGACACTCGAAGAGTGTGACCAAGCTTGGTGGTTCTTACTTTGCCCTGCTGAGCGCGAAGAAGACAAGTACTTCTGAGGAAACGATATTTAATTCTTGGAGCAAGGATTTTAGTCAGAGTATCAGTTTGGAACTTAGTATGAAGGGAAGTCCGTTGGTGTTTACTATCGGTTCTGGATTTTGGTATGATCCCGTCTCCCCATACTATTTTACCTCCCTACTACCCAAAGCCCAATACCCTGTGAACCTCGGAATCCGCTAATACACCCTCAGGGACGTTGGCGGCGTGCGCACCACCTACCCAGCTCTCCTCCCGAAGAAGCTCGACTCTCTCGCCTCCCGTGTGCGTCTCACAAAGCTGCTCATCGGCTACGAGATCGGCCTCAAGATAACCATCAACGAAACTAACACCTGGAACTCCGTCTACAACTTTGTAAGTGAAGCAAAGAAGAATACCGGTGGTGGGTTCAGTATTTGGGGTATTCGCTTTGGGGCTGGTGGGGATAAGACGACGAGCAGGAATATCACGGATGTGCAGATGGTGAATAATGGTGTGAGTGGGCAGATTGTGATTCCACCGAGCCAGAAGGGCGTTACTTATCTTCTGGGGGCGTTGGGGAAGGCTCTTTGAGTAGAAGCTGAGACCAAATTCGAGAGGGTCAGAAGGATAGATCAGATGGGG
>JACBAH010006542.1:0-11564 GCA_014282315.1 Neospermospora avenae | reverse complement strand
CCCCAACCCAGCCCAGCTAACGAAAAAAAGCAAGTACATATCCCTCATATCACTCGTATCGCATTCCATCGCATCGAATCAAGCACAGCACATAAACAGAATACAGAGTACAGATCATACAAACTGAAGTCAGAACTCAGGACATGTCAGGACCTTAAACCTACTCGTACCTATAGTATGCAAACTGAAATCCAAGAAAGAATATAAGCGAAAGACCGTGATATCAACAAGAATATCGAGAAAAGAGCAGGCTGTTGATCATACCATAGGTGACCAAGACGCGAGCTCGGGATTATATCCCTGTCTGTCTGTCTGTCTGAAGTGAGGTCTCACTCGCTTCTCGGCTCACTCACTTACTGACGAGCCCATATAGTGATTGATGATCAATGAACCGATTCGTCATCTCGTAAAGTCATTCGTTTCGTACATTTTGTGGTGTCTGCTGTATCAGGTTTTTCTAGCTTCACTTCCTTGCCCTCACAGCTTTTGATCTTCACTCATAAAGCAGGGTTAGTGTGCTACCACTGCCGCCGCATGGATGTGCATCGCCCGTTTCAAAGCATACACTTGTCTGTCCACTCCTCCGGCCTATGAGCTCCCTCCATGCATCAATTTTCGTCTACAAGCTCTTCCCCATGAACTTCCTCTTAGAAAAGCTCAACCACCATTTGCTCGGCCTATCACTCCCATCCTCATATATCCTCGCCAAAAGACGGATCGCTAGTTCTTGACGCACTTGAGAGAGGTACTGGCGCAGGGTTTCGGCTTCTTGGCGTGAGGCTGGGGGGTTGAACATCTATTTCCTCATGTCAGCCATCGGATACTATTTAGAGATGGAGCGTAGGGCAGATGAAAGGGACGGGGATGAAGAGGTAGAGTAAGGAAAAGAGAGGAGGAGAGGGGTGAAGGGGGGACAGGTGAGGGAGAAATGTACCTGGTTTAGAGGGAATCCTGGATCGCCCGGGATAGAGAAGTTGGTATCGAGTGCTATGTTCTGGACTTCCTTTTGTGCTTCTCTGTAAGGATCTGTTAGCATGATGTTCCACAACTTTGCGATTTCCATGAATGCTCGCTGGCCTGTCTGTCACATCCCAACTGCCCAAGATGTGAATGTCTGCGCGTAGTAGTCCATTGCGCAAAAATGGCAGATCTCCTCCAAAGGGCGCATAGATGGTCAATCCGTAGTCCTCACTGAACGCCATACATCAAGCCTGTCCTTACTCCGTCCTCTCCTATCCGGCACACTCCCACCTTACAACGCTTCGTAGTCCTTCCTTCTAAACCTAAAAATAGCTTACCTGCCGCTCATCCCTGGCCTAATCTTCACCAAACACTCACTAACCCACAAGATTCCATAAATCAACAATCGATCCGCCGGTCCCTGAATCTCAAAGTTCCTAAAGAAGGTATTTGCTCGAAACAAACTCAGGACTTCATCCAGCGCATCGTAGCTCTCGGAGTCGGGTTCTGGCGAGAGGTGACCTGGTAAAGAGGCGTCGAGGGGAAGCGTGTACGCTGGACCGCGGACTCGTGTGCGGAGAGGCAGGAGGGGGAAGTTGCCGATGTTGGTGCTGGTGGGAGGAGAGGAGTCGGGGTTGAATATTGAGTTGTAGGCCTGCGAGGGTGTGTTAGATGGGGATGAGGAGGAATTGTGAGAAAGTCATGGATTAGAGGAGTATCTGATCGTTGTGGATTAGATTGAGAGGGGGGTCTACATACTGGCATCTTTGCGATGGCGCGTGGTGCTGTGTTCTTGTGGAGGAGAGGTTAGAGGTTAGAAGTGAGGTTGTTGATGGAGGGGTACTGTACCTAAAGGTATCTATGCCCGGGCTGTCGTCGTCACAAAGCAGCCCCACCAAAGCTCAGGTCAGATCAGTTTGACGCCTCACAGGTGAGGCAGGAAACTGTCCAAGCGAAAGTCAACATCGGAACTCTAGATACTCTACATGTTCTTACGGTTATGATTCACTTCTTAGTAATGATCGTAAAAAGGTCTGAGACGAATGAGTAGCCTGTGAGTACATTTATATGAACCCACACTTACTATTTCGAATCTAGGCGAATGATGATTTCGACTTGAACCCTTGACATTTATACAAACATAAGGACTTGAATTTTGAAAGACTATGATGGAGATCTCCAGTTACACAGGTACTATCTATAAATAAAAATTAAGAAAATTAAAAAGTCTACCCCCACAGTACCAAATAAGTCCTAGTATCTCCACTATAACTCTTTTGCGAGGTTGGAGTCGCGTGGTCGTCAACCTATCTTATCTTCCTTCGTATTATGGGGAATGAAGATCAATTATATACTAGCTACTCATTTAGGATCTACACTTTTATCCCTGCTCCGCTCTGCCACAGACTGCCAGTCAGCGGTTAACCCGGTCATTGCCATATCTAATATCCTCAGCCGTTCGTATCTCGTTCTCTCACTGGAACACACTCATGGCTCACAACATCAATTCCTTTTCTCTAAGATCCTCCTCATCACAGAGTGACGCCAATGTCAATACAGTTTGCAGTTCAATACACTTTGCAGTCTGCTTCTGTCAAAATCGTGCATAAGTTAATACCGTCCAGCTAATAAGACTCCGCTCCGTGTCGAAAGTAGAACGGCACGATATAAAATGTCGTGGAAAGGACAAATAATATTTTCAATAAATTCTATTACCTGCCGGCGCTCATATCTAGCTAGATGACACGCAGAAGTACTCCAAAAATAGTTACAATCATTATGCTAGGCGGTGAGAAAGCAAATTAAAAAACTCGAAACTCAATATAAACAGATAAACAACCGCGATAAGTGTATCAGTACAACGAACCAACAGCCCGATCACTCGTCCTAAACTCCTTATTTCCTAACTTCTCTCACTGGATAATCCAGCTAGTACGTCGACTTAGCAGTTTCGACCAATGGCCTGGAACTAGAACCAATCATGTCATGCTTCGACCTCTTGATATACTTCTGCTTATGCCACTTCAAAAGCCAAACCGTCGAACTGACGCCCATGAATACGGCGCTCACCCACATCAGCGCCAAGAGCAGTCTACCTCTCTGTGCCTCGAGCCCGAGTCCTTCACCCAAATCGTTCACGAGTGTGCTGGTGACGACTATGATTGCTGTAAGAACGCCAGCTGTCACAGTGAAACAAATGGTTGCCAAGTTTGAAAAGGTACCGATGAGGAACCGAATAAAACAGCTCTGGAAGAACGAGATAAACATATTGAGTGGCGTGAGGAGGATGAGGAGACCGGCAAAAACCAGACCTGTTATTTGGAGAGCATAAAGTGCTTTGAACACTTTGCTTATCGAGCCTCCTTCCCGCGTAAGCTTTTGAGGTATATTGAGAGCGGATAAGTCGATGACTGTCGTGCCGAGTCGAAATGTAGAGTTTGTTTGCTGATATCTGGGGACACGTTCGTCTGGTGCATAGCGTTAACAAAATTTCTTTGCACGAAAGTATATTTGAGAGGGAGCGAGACTTACTGTACTTTGTACATTTCCTAGTCCTTCTCTCCGCATGTTCCGAGGCGTAATTGGGACTGTATTCTCCGCTACAGACCTCATCCATGTACATACTGTAATAGTCGTCAATTCCAAGAGCGTCCAATACTGCAGCCACCAGACCATTCATCACTCTGATGATCTCACCCCCGGCAGCACCGGCGACACCACCAATGAGACCATTGAATAGTCCCTCGATGTTTTGGAGGAAGTCAGCTCCACCTCCACCATTATTTCCCGTGCCAACACCGCCTCCGTTGGTTCCTGGGTTGCCATTGTCGCCTCCGTTCGTTCCTGGATTGCCGATACCGCCTCCATTTGTCCCTGGAACGCCGGTAGGAAATGGCGCGGCTGGATTGCCATATCCTCCTCCCACCGAACTGAAGAATGATGCGACATCTGGTGGTGCGGGGAATTGTCGAGGTTCAACTCGCGCGGGTACCACAGCGCGATTCGACACTTTGGGAAGTGCGATGTAGTCGAGTTTCACGGATCGACGGGGATTCGCGTCCGTGTTGGAAATCTTAATTGCATTTTGGAACAGAGTTGATGTGTTGAGCTGTAGCTTGTGAGTGCGAGTTCAACGCGAGGAGAGGAGTGTATACATACGGTGAGTAATTCGTATTTTTGTAGTCCAGTGCCGCCATTCGCAAGGAGAGCGACGAGGGACAAAGAGAAGGCAACGATGGCCATCAACAAAGTTACAAACGGAGCGAACTTGCCGTTCACGACGACTTGATCCGCTTTGGACTTGACTGAAGCTGCATTTTCATTTGCCATGTTGCAATTTCTTGTATTGGCTGAGTCGAGATGTTTTTCTCAGGGGTCGAAACAGCGGATCGGATTGGATTGTAAAGAATTGTACGATGATGGATTCAAAGTCTTGATTTTGGAAGACTTGAAAGATTTGACCCTCTCGATTTATATAAGGCGGTATTAAAGGAAACAGACAGTCGCGACAATGTGATCATCAAGAGATGGAAATTCTGTAATGTTCAGTCATCGCAAACGATCGAGGTAGTAAGACGAGGTAGTAAAACTCGGTAGACGACGTCGAAGACTGACGAAATTCGTCATTATGCACAGATAAGATTCGAGTAATGCACCTACCCCAAGCTCCCGCATCAGATTCGATAGAAACATTGCGATAGTAGATGTCCAGGCAGGGATACTATGTTCACTGTGTTTGCAAAACCATGCAGCCCCACTTCAACTACAAGCGAGGCCATGTCATGTATCAGGAGTCGTTGCGAGGAAGACGAAACATCATCACCTGATAATGTTGTGCAAAACATGGCTCGAGAAACGTTCATTTGACGTCCTTGTAGAGGAACCTCAAAAAAAGCGTCTTACAGTAGCTATTGAATTGATCGAGAAGCGAAGAAAGTGGTTTGTAAACAATTATAATTAAAGAAGGTGTATACAATATGAAGTAGGTTTTTAGGGGGCTGGATTGTATAACGTTCTGAAGGATGAAGGGTGCACGGACGCTGGATCTACATTTAGATTTACTACAGCCCGAAGTATAATATAAAACACCAAGCTCGATTCCTGGACTAATTATAAAGTTTGGCAGGCAGATCAACGTAGCGACAGCAACCCCGATTGTCCTTTTTAGGGGAGATTTTTTTCTGCAAGTTCAAGATGCTGATATTGTCAGCCATCAGACATAATCATCAGAAACATGAAGTTCGCCATGTATCGCACTGGGAGGATTAAGGAGAATTGTAATCACTCGATAATGATGTCCCTGGTTTGGAGAAGTAGGTATTGACTCGGCCACGTAGAACAACTGAATGCCTTCACGACTGACAAGGTGGCATCCGACCCAAGACAGGATTCATGATCTTTGTTGCTTCTCTGCTGCGAATGAAACGGACCAAATTGCATAATTGAGAGAATTGTCGATGCCGTAAATCTTGAAGTAGTACCATTGATAAGAGTCCCGGATGAGGTAAATGAGAATTATCAGACCCTTATCAGACCCCGAACTTTAAGAGGAAATCGCTGGAAGAGCGCCCCTCAAAGAAGGATGCGTTGGCATATCTAGATGGAGGATTCTGATAACCACCTTCGAAGATTAGAATGGATCAAATGATCAGCATTTCAGTATGTGTGCTTCCGAGTACTCGAGCAGGCATGGCCGGAAGATATCTCAAGCACCCAAGGATTCTAGTATTGTATGGCCATCCCACTCAAGATGATACTATTCTAACTATTGCAGATCTCGGAAAGTCGGCGGCAGAACTAAATCCCAGATTTAATGTCCGAAAACGTCATCCAATTTTGAGCCTCCTCTTTCCCGCATGACAGGCCTTTGAGCTCGTGGATTTTCCCGTCGTCATGAAAATCTGCAGCAAAAGAAGCCTCTCATAAAGCTTGATAGCAACGAAGACTTGATCGAGTAAGTCTTCATGGTCAAAACATCAATAGATGAAGAGCTTGGTTTTGTCTATGGATTTCGGCTAAATCACAATACCTCGTGTCTGCCGACGGAATGTCGGGACACCAGCCAGAGTGGTGGCACCACATAGAACCCCTGTTGCTGCTCATCTTTCTCATATATATGAGGATTGGCGGACGGCCTCCTGCCGAAGGTTGTCAGCTTTCCTAAATTGATAGGTGGAAGAGCTCACTAGAGGGAGGACTGATTTATTGTGTGGACGCGAATGGGTCATGAGATCGGGGAAGATGCTTCTGTCTGAATTCTACGGCGCATGGAAACACGATTCCGGCTTTCAAAATGCATTCTTGAATGCATGCTGATTGATGGTGAGGTCGGAGACGTGAATGCGTCCCATCGCCAAGTGACAGAGCTGTTGGCACTATATCTATATATTGCCGGTGCTGCTCTAAAGAAAACGGCAAGATCGTTTAAGCCAAACCAAATATTTGGTATCCAGCACATTCTGCTCTCCAGTGAACATTGCCGTCCATTTCTTGGCCATCCCGCGTCTTGAAAGATCTTGCGCCATGTTCTTGAAGCCTTTTCTGCTGGGTTTAGTGTCGATAGTTGCCGCACACGGCACAGTATCAGGGATCGTGGCGGATGGCATGTAGTAAGCCGTTCTTTGTTTATATCGGACTGAACCAGTACTGACTGTCTGCCAGCTATGATGGATATAACCCAGCATACCAGTATAAAACACCCGCGCCTATCACAGTCGGCTGGAAAACTCCAGGCAATCTCGGTAATGGATTCATCGCTCCAGGTGATTTCGCAAAGCCAGACGTCATCTGTCATATTGGAGCGACAAATGCCATGATCGGTAGGTTTTATTTGATCTCTATTCCACCTACGAGCGCTTATGGGGATCGCTCGTGAGTTCTAGTCACAACTCTTGTCTCATGGCTTTATCTTGATACCATCCAAGCTGAGCGATGCTAATTCCGAGTTACTCGATAGCTGCGCCCATCAAAGCCGGAGGAAAAATCCAGTTTCAATGGACACCATGGCCAACATCACATAAGGGACCTGTCATTGAATACTTGGCCAACTGCAACGGACCCTGCGAGACAGTAGATAAGACCAAGCTTCTCTGGACCAAGATTTCTGCAGTCGGTTTATTGAACCCAAGCTCAATGCCGAATGGTTATTGGGCCACTGACCAGTTGATTGCAAACAACAACAGCTGGACATCCGTCATCCCATCCACGATTGCAACTGGCAACTATGTTCTGCGCCATGAGATCATCGGACTACATGCTGCTGGCCAAGCCAACGGAGCTCAAGATTATCCACAATGCTTCAACCTAGCCATTACAGGAACTGGAACCGACAAGCTGACCTCTGGTGTACTGGCGACTTCATTTATGAAGTCTACAGATCCCGGAATTTTGTTCGATTTGTATTCGAAATTCACAAGCTACACCATCCCCGGCCCGGCACTGTACAGTGGCTATACACCAATCAGTCAGACACTCCCAGCAAAGCCAACTGCAACAGCAACTGGTGTTTATACAGTTGGGAATTGAGTATATATTAGAGATAGCTCTGAGGCGGAGGACACTCCAGAGGCTGTGGTTGGGATTACGCACCTTGCTCAAGAGAATACGTCCGGAACGAGCACACTCATTCATTTACCTTTTTTTATATTCTCCCCGTGTCTGAATTTGATCATGGAAATCTGCCACGAGGTTTCTTCTTGTGTTTCAGATCCCTTCATGTGACTTCTTAGGTGCCTGTCAAGTCACCAACCGCAAAAAATAAGCTCGCTTTTCTAATCAGGGCATATACTCGATCAGAAGAGAGTTTTGTAAGATCTAGTAAGTTCCAAATGTTCGCTGTAGTAGGGAAGTCTGTGATGCTTCGCATACCACCAGCTAAAGTGTAAAAATAACGGTGAACAAATGACTCTTGATGAGATCTCAGAATGCAACATCGTGGAAATTGACAGATGCAACTTGATGCTTTGAGAAACAGATACAAGTAGGCATCTGTCCGGAGAGGCAGAATGATCGATCAAGAGTTATTCTATGCTTCGGGCCACGGTTCTATTGTACGAAAAGAGGCAAGTCAGGTCATCAAGTCAGTGTTTTCCGCTATATATGGCACCCCCATTTTTGAGATCTTCAGAGTCACTTCTTGCGTAAAACTCGCTTCTTTCCCGTCGGTTTGCCTACCAGGAGAAAATCACATACTAAACACTCTATATCAATGCAGCCAAGCAAGCCTCCGATTTTGCTCGTTATCGACCTCCAACATGGCGTCGTCGAAGGTCCAGCATCATGGGGCCCTAGGTCCACCCCGCAACTCGAAAAAATGTGATGTATCTCCTCAAAATCTGGCGATCAAATTCATGGCCTATCTTACACGTAAATCATGATTCTCCAGACGAAGGCGACACAATATCATCAAAATTTCCCGAAACCTTCGCACCTCACTCCTCTGCTGCTCTACGAGGCAGCGAGCCAACTTTTATCAAGACGGTTGGAAGTCCGTTCGTGGAAACCGAGCTATCGACAGTGATCAAGAGCTATGGAGATAGTAAAGTTGTTGTGATCGGCATGAATGGTTGGGAGTGTGTCCATAGTACCACCAGGCATGGAAGGGATTTAGGGTTTCGGATGGTTGTTGTCGGAGATGCTTGTGCAAGTTATGGGATGAATCATTGGGTGACGGGGGAAAAAGTTGCTGCAGAAGAGACACATGATGCTGCTCTGAGTATGCTCAAGACCTATGGTGAAGTTACCACGACAGAAAGGTTATTGAAGTCCTTGGAGCTATGAGGATAATTCAACCAATTCTTCTAGCTTGGGTTAATGTGAGGCCAGGGCACATTGGATCCTGCAGGGAAGGAGATTGCTTCGGGGCCGAGTTCTGTAATCGAAAGAATAGTAGTCGTGTAACGGAAAGAACCAGAGAATCTGGTGGCAAACCCTCCTTTTTTCGATGCGTGGGAAGGCAATGTGACGAGTTGTAGCGGTTGTGTTTTGTCACGCTCCCTGCTATCTCAAACACTCCTAGGTAGTTTTGCGACTTTCGCTTAGTTTTTTCAAGTATCAATCCACATTCTCATCCTCGAGCTGAGTTTCGTTGCTGATCTTTAAACTCTCCATGGCAAATTTGCTTCGCTGCCTGATGCTTCTGCCATATTTGAGAACCAGCACCGGGCTAGCACAGAACATGGTAGCAGTACATGCCAATACAACAGTAGCCCAATTAGATCCCAGGTTGGTGTACATTGGCCCACCGATCAGAGGGAAGATGCCTCCAAGAATCGCTCGTAGAAATGACATGGCTGCCAAGGCAGACGATGCATAGATAGTAAATGTGTCGGAAAGGTAACCCGAAAGCGTGCAAGCGAACTCGTTCGTGGCGAAGCCTATTGGTATAAGGCCAATGATGGAAGCGTAACATGGGAAATATGACGCCGGTGGCACTGTCAAAGCGAGCAACCATAATCCGAAGGCCAGACTGGGAGCCGCGTATGAAAATCCGATCAGCTTTTCCTCGGGTCGCAAGCCTTCTCCCTTCGTCATCCTTCGGATCAACATCTTTCTGTCGTGAAGCCGAGGGAGCACCCCCAAGAAAATTCCCACGAGAATTGCTAGGAACATGAGAGACGACTGGTCTCGAGAGAACCCAAATCCGTCGTATATAATTGGCAAAGCTTCCGTAAATAAGTAAATCAGTGCCCAACCGACAGCACTCTTGATTGAAACTACAAAGACAATCGGTTCGGTAAAGAAAAGGCGGATCGGTCTCTTAATGGCAACTTTTATGAATGCTCGGAGGTCAGGCGCGTGATCTGGGTTATTGATGCGAAGATCAGAAATGCCACTTCTCTTTTTGAGAATTGCAAGACGACGAGAAAGGAGACGAGTCGGTCGACTTCCTTTGACAAAAAGTAGGAGGACCGTAAATAATCCAGTTGTGATTGCTGAGATATGGAATACCCACCTCCTGATCGTGGGTTAGCTGCCGAAGCTATGAGCTGTGAGTCCGAAGTAGGGGTTTGGACATACCATCCTAGAGTCGATGCGATATAAGACCCGAATATGGGTCCAATGAGTAAGCCACTGGTCGTCGCGCATGCCCATGCGTACATGGTCCATACTCTACTCTTCATATTGAACATGTCTTCCAAACTGCCCGAGACAATGATTGAAGGGACAGCAGAGACGAAGCCTGAGATAAATCTTCCAATGATTACGCCGTAAACTCCTGGAACTAGTCCAATTATCAAGCAAGACAACGAATAAATTATTGCCGCGGCTATATAGACAAGCTTTCTACCAAAAGCTTCGGAATAAGGTGGAAAAATAACGCCTCCAAAAGCCTGTCCACATTGATACCTGTTGGGTTCAGGACAGCTCTGGAATCAATTTTGGTAAGTCACATGCTTCCAAATGCGACTAGTGCAGTCGCACGACTGAGTCCAAAATCCTCTCTCGCAACCTCAGAAAGAGAAGGCTAAATGATGGTCAGTATTGGGAGGTTCTACGGGAGGGTGTGTATCGTCTTACACCAGCCGTGCTAATTGCAGTTCTAGAATTTGTTAGTCAACTTCTTCATTATCAAGTTGGGGCGCTCACGTGAAAAGATCCATCATCAAGACAACTCCGCTATCGAAAGACTTCCGCCACAGAGGCCAATTCCTCGGATGAGCAGGGGAATCAGATTTCCACTGAACGAACCCATCGTCCTCGATTTCCAAGCCGAGTTGATCAAGGTTGTCTTGTAAGATCGGACCATAAGTAAACGGCTTGGACTCAATATTGGAGATTGTTGATGTAGATATTTTCGATCCGTCGCTGGGAGCAAAGCTTTGAGCCGAGCACCAGCACCATCGTGTTTAATCTTTGGAGTCATTCTTCATAGTAGACTAAGGGTGTTAAATATTTTGACCTATAGCAAGTGAGGTACAGGGATTGCATATAAGCAGACAATGATGAGGAGCAAATATATGGGAGCTTGCCACTTCCTAGCATCGAACTAAACCATCGATCCTCAATCTGCCGGGCTCACACTAATCTACCGTTCCACTTAATTATTCCGGATGTGTAAAAGCCTCCAGCTAGGAGGCGTGCTATGTGAGATTGAAAATGTTCAGGATAAAATTCAATCGGAGTTCGATTCCCGAATCCATCTCACTGCTTTCACCTTGAATTTGCAGTAACCGCATGATTCAGCGCCGCTCCCAATCTAGTCGCTGAGCTGGCTCCATCGCTGCGCTGGAAGCGTTTGTGTACACCGTCCACGGACAGTCGACAATTCAGGATTGGAATTTAGAAACTGGTTGCTGACACCAAACTCCTTCCAGCAACTTCGAAAGCAACAATAGAAAAATCTCAATCTAGAAACCATTTACTCTTGACCGCTTTAGAAATAATATGAAATCGTCGAATCTTTGCAGAAATCTTCTAATCCGAGAATTCTCGAGGACCCCGCCCTGACTTGTCTGAATGTGTGATGTTCCCCGCCACAAGCTCAGCGTGAACAGAAACACAAATGTGAGTACTGTAGTGAGACAGGCAGGGCTTGCGCTTGATTCCAACCATGAAAAAATCTACTCGCGCCATTGCAGTCACTATATTATATATATATATAT
>JACBAH010006541.1:0-11563 GCA_014282315.1 Neospermospora avenae | reverse complement strand
CTTTCTGGCTGAACATCAAATACCCAGCCTCGCTTCAATCCCACAGTATCGAACCAGTAATTCCATCTCCATCTCCATCTCAGCCTCATCAATATACTTTCAATATTACTTTCTAGTTTTTGGATTTTACTTTTCCCTTGAACTCTGACGTTTAATTTTAGGCTTTATCTTTACTTTCTGAAAAAGGATCCCCCCATCGATCCCGCACACGAAGGTTCACAAGGGACCTCATCCCCGACGAAAGTCTATTCTTTCCGAGAGTTAGATACGCAGAAGGCGGAGAACGACAGCTAGGCTACAGTAGAGATCTCGGGGTCTTAGAACTTTTTTTCTTCTTCTTCTTTTTTCTCGTAGAAAAATGAATAATAATGGAGAAATACGCTTCAGAGCATCTTCCTCGTCCATTTCATGATGCCCAACAGTTAAGCATAGATGCTTTTCTTTACCTGAGTATACGGTAAAGTTACCCGCCGGCACCAGAAAAACACAAGAGCCGGTTGATATGATATCATACCACCTCGATCTCCCGTCTACAAGTCGAAGTCGCATCATTGGGATCAGCCTAGGCACATACAGTAATTCCTTTACAACCAAGAGAGAAGAAGACATCGTGTAGTAGAGTTGAGTAATTTCATTTCGCTGAAACATCACCATCGAAGCGACCCTACGCTATGCAATGCCATGCATCTGCCACTCGAAGGTGGAATCCCATACTGCTTGAAAAGATGTGAACGCCAAGAGCCAGAGTTGAGATCTCCATGTCTCTAGCTACCATACCATCGCGCCAGAACCAGTCCAATCCATCCATCCCATCCCAGCCAACACGCCGCTCAAACAGAAACAAAGCAAAATCATAACTCCATGCCCAGCCATGATGAAAGCCGTGACGCCAGAACCAGCCAGATTCCATCCATTCCAATGCAAATGCCAATTGCATAGCGTGATCGCTCGCTCACTAAACCATTTCGCTTGTTTCCCGCCCTGTTTTATTCTGCCAATGTATAATCCATTTCTCGAGCCCAATCCTCAACGCCCACAGCCTCCTCACATTATTCATTTTCATCCTCCCAACCCTCATCCTCTTCCTTATCATTCTTCTCGATCTCTTTCTCCTTCCTCTTCCTTTTACCCTTCCCCTTTATCTCCCTCACACTAACAACCTTTCCCCTTGAGACCACAATCGTCTCCGCCAGGCTCCCCGCACTCCCCCTACTCGCCTTACTCCTAATCGCGTCCCCAATCTCATCGAGCCCCCTTCCGATACCCTTCCCAATCTCCTCAATCGCATCTCCAATTCCATCACTCCCCCTCCTAGCAACACTCACGATTCCCTTCCCAAAGTCCTCAATCACATCTGAAATAGCACCCTCACCGCCCTTCCTCGCTGCACTGGCCATCGTCTTCCCAGCTGTCTTGACTGCTTTCTTAGCTTTTTTCATTGGGGATACCTCGCTATTGTTGTGGACCCAACTCGCTTCGTCATCTGGAAAGAGGCATCGTCAGCCTGTCAAAATCTGGGAGTAGAAAGTGACAAAGGCGTACGTTTGAGGTGGTATATAGTATATAAATGTTTGTCCAGTAGATATCCATCCAGATATGCGAGATTGCCAACCAGGGAAAGGAGAGGTGTATGCAAGTTCTAATTCAGAGCTCTGGAGCCAGGATTTTGTTTCTATGGTATGGTATGGTGGCAGGACGGGAGGGTGGAGTGAGACAAAATCATAATCCCAGAATCAAGAACAACCCATCAAGATTCTTCGTCTTTGTCGCATTCGAGAAAGTCCCCGCAGTGCCCTGGCTCCAGAGCTCGTCGTTGTCACTCTCCATATACCCCTCGCTATCCGGATCGGTTTCGTTTGGATTCGCAGTATCAGACGTACTATCAGTCCACTTTACAATCCTGTTCGTATCCAGTCTCACTCCACCATTCCCGTTCCTCAATAAATCGTGCCCGGAAACGGTTTCGAATTCGTCTTCTTCACCATATTCTGAATCGTCGCCGGACACGGAAGTATTGTCGCAAGATTGTGTCGACTCACGTCGGTCCGACTCTCGTCGTGTTGACTCCCGATCTCTTCGACTCTTTGAGCTTCTCCTCACCAAACTCGGGCTCGCAGGTCGTGAGTCTGGCGAGATAGATGTCCGATCACTAGTCGCGCTCTCAACCTTCCTCAAATTCCTCCCGTCCAACATGAACGGTTTCGTAGCGGGGTCAAAAGCCGGCGGCAAGCCCAGAGCAGCAGCTACAGCAAATTTCTCAACCTCTGCAGTATTGGTCTCCTCGAAAATAGTGTTCTGATGCGTACCGCCTTCGGTCTCGTGGCAATCTAGCCCACTGTCTCTGATTATACGGGCGTAGTCTTGTCGTGAGGGGTCGGCGCTTCGTTTCTTCTTCTTCTTGGTTCGTTTTTCGGTCGGGCGGACGACGACGACGGGGATGGGAGAGTATTGGAGACACCACTGCGAGAAGGAGTTTGAGACTTGCATCAAGGCTTGGAAACCACCCAAACTGCGTCCGCGGGTGCCGACGATTAGCATTGCTGGTTCGTATAGTTGGATCTTTGGAGAGTATTAGCAGATGCCTAGAAGCGGATTCGGAAACTCTAAGACTTACCATCTTCTGGAAAACAGTATGGACCTTGCCGACAGCAAATTCCAACACAAGATGAATAGCCTTGTTCTCATCATTGCGCGACACGATCCTATCCATCAGTTTCTTGGCCTCCTCCTGGTATGACTTCCTGTCTAAGTTCCGGTCGTTGACGACTTTCGCATCTTTGTCCACTACTCGAAGGCAAATAACCTCGTCGCCATCATCAACCAGTTCCTCCAGCATCCATGATAAGGCGATATCCGAATAATCATTCTCGTCTACGCCGACCATGAATGTCCGCGACCTCCTCTTGCGTTGGTAGCCTCGGTGCTTCACGTTCAGGGTAAATGAAATGCTGTTCTTGGCTGTGCCCTCTCCTCCTGCGAAGTTGTCGAAAGAAACATGGTTTCGAAAGCGGCTGTTTGAGGGATCTTCTGTCAGTGCCATGTTCGCGCAAATAATAGATAAAAGGGAATCGATCAAACAATAGAAAGTAGCAAATGACCAGCCAATATAGAGATCATATACACTCGACACAGCCTCGATTGTCTTGACTCAAGCCATCCACTTGCGCGAATTATGTGAAGTCTAACAGGTAGAGGAGGGTGGGGTAATTGTATGAGCTTGGTCTTGGGGGTCACCTGCAGCGCATCAGCGCGCAACCAAGTCCGAAGTCAGAGCCCGTTCCATTGCCCTTCCCCATCCCCATCCTCTGTGACCGTCTGGCCGGAAGCGAAACGAAACGAAACGAACGGCCAAAGGCTGAATTAGTGACTTGCTCCCCCCCATCCCCATCCTGATTCAGGCCCCTAAACGTGGACGCGGGATGCTTGCAGGCGGAACCATTCAGCCTGGCTGGCTGGTACATAAGGCACAGAAGCCCGGACTAGCTCTCTGAACCCTCTTTCACTTTTGCTTCCAGCTTACGTCCCATGCACTGTAACAAAATGGAATCATAATAACAGGTAAGAGAGCTTTGAAACTTACGACGGAGCAGGCGGCGACAGATCTCTCAAGCCCGATTTCCTCTTCGCTTTGTTCTTGTTCGCTCCTTCGATGTTCGCGTAGGTAGGATGCTTCAGCCCCGTCGTCTTGAAGGTAATACTCGACACCGAACCTACCCTCGACCTGTTCTGCGACTGGATATGATCGGCCTTGACGTGTTCGATGATGGGATCCAACGGAGGACTAGAGAGCGGTGATTTGCTGCTGAGATAGTCGGTGGTGGTGGTGTTGTGGTTGTTGGTATTGTTGTTATTGTTGTTGTTCGCACCACTGGTAGGCAAGGCTAGGGGCGAAATGGCAGGTGACTCAGCTGTAGTCGGGATTTGCGCGGGGGAAACCTCTGCGGAGGATGAGGACGACGATGAGGACATCGCATTGGCAGGTTCCTAGTGTTCCGTCTATTCCATAGAGAATGTCTGCCGCTTTCCTGGTGTTTTGTTGCTGGTGTTGTGGATTTTTCGGAAAGGGAGGAAGGCTCAGTGACGGACGAGGCAAGGCAGGGCGAGGCAAGGCCAGGCCAGGCCACCGAAATTAAAATCCTAGCCGTAGGTCGAACCTACCTTACCTTAGGTACCTACCTACGGTACTGTACTCCAAACAGACAGCCCAGCCCAGCCCAGCCAGCCCTTTCTATGCATCCGCACGAAGGCCTGTCAGTTACGCAAACTCGCAAAACAAGCAAAACAAGCAAAACCTAACCAACGAAAAAGGAATATTGAAGCACGATTCCATGGAACCCGCACAATTACAATGCAGTGTCTCGGGTATTAAGTTCGTTCACCTTTGTCCTCCGTCGAGAGAAAGTCGGTGAGGTGAGTCTTATGTTGACTGATAGGTACCTGAGCTTTGGTAGCTTTCAGCCATTATGCAATACTTGTATGCACAATATGAATGAAGCTGTTCCCACGCTCCACGCCCGCAGAAACTTGGCGCAGACGCAGCCGTGCCGGTTTGCAGCCTTGTCTGGCTTGTCGACGGTAATTGCATATGAAGTGTCACTTTTGGGCCTTGGCAAACGCTGCGGTAGAGAGTCATGAGTTCAGTATTGAGGTATTCCAGGTTCCTGTATGGGATGCCAAGGGGAGTTGTCCACGTCTACGCATCCTCTACGAACTTTATCTGCATTGCCAATCGACAAACCGAAAGTCGCTACACAGAGAGGTCTCGACTCCTGTTGTCCCGAGAATGAGAAATACGACAAAAAGCGGAGTTCAGCATGTTGAAACATGCTTTCTGGGTTTCGCCCTCAAGGTCCTCCTTCTCCGCTACGTTTTAATTTATGGCCGAACTACCAGCTCATACTTACGATAGATGCGTCTCGTATCTGACCCTAAGACTGGATCGTGCAAAGTCAAAGATGCTTTTGTAGCTTAGTATTTCCCACTGGAGGTATCCCTTCCAAGTAAGATCTTACTTAGTGTCTCTTCTGAGCAGGGCGGTTCGGCTAACAGTAGACTGCATTACCCGGCATCACTATGGAAAGATAATATAAGGGCTGCGGATAGCTCCAGATTGCGAAGACACTCAAATCAGATCAGAGCTAGCTGTCATGAATAGACAATTCTCGGAATATCTCGTGAGTGATTTCGTCACCGCATACTCCAAAAACAAAAATCGACGGTGGGTCCTCGTGCTCCTCGGGTAAGAAAAGGATGTTACGAGGACTCACTCTTCCAATTATATGATCCAAGGAAACCCTCTCCCCAATGCCATCTAGTTACGGAAAGCTTACACCAGCCTACACTAGATAGATAGACCAGCATTTTGCATATATGCTGCATGCGTGCATGCCTGCAAATACAGCCATCGATCACCATAAAGAAATCCGCGACTTCATTTCTACGCTCCCAACATGTCACATTTCCTTGGGTAAACTCAAGCAAACCAATCACACTAATGCCATCCATCATCATTCACCCGATACTTCACTCCTCCTCACCATCCTCACTCCCCGCAGCTACCTTCTCCAACATCAACATATACCCTCCCCTTCCCTCCTCCTCTCTCAACTCCTCAAAACTGACCTTCCCCAGCATTTCCATTCCTCTCTCACAGTTCCCTCTCCACGTCTCCAGCGTCCTCTTTTCGAAATCAATGAAATAGGACCAATTGCACATAAGCGGGTTATCAAAGAAAGATACTGTTCACACAATCAGTACCTACTTCCAACTGCCGAAAAGGCTCCACAGGACTTGAACACATGAAAGCATGGGCATGGGCATAGAGAAAGAGGGTCTTCGAATGCCCTAAAAAGCCCTTTTCCGTAACGTACCTCGATCATCAGCATCTTTCAGATTCCCATTCAAGATCTGCGGCAACGCAGCTGCGCCTTGCATCCTATGCAACAGACAGTACCAATCGTCGAGGCTCCGTTTGCCGACTTCCAGGTTGGCGAAATTGAGGTTCGAGTAGTACTCCTTCTGTTTTTCCGTGGGTGGGATGGTCGGGTCGATCCACTGATGAGGAGGGTGTCAGTTACATTCCTTGCAATTTGTCCTCATCCTCATACCTGGATGAATTGGCTTATAGAGAAGTAGAAGAAAATAATCTATTGTGGGCTGATAATCTGAGCTAGCGATGATATTGATTGCAGGACGATCTGAGCATGTTCATCTTCATTGAACTGGAGAAGCAGAGAGAAATATAACAGCGGTATGAATACAGCCAAGATATTTCAGATCGGTACCAAGATATACATATCCACAGGACATAAATTTCGTAATAATATCGCGTCATGGGGCACAACATGCCAAAAAAGAGAAAAGAAGAAGAAAACGAGCAAACACATACATTGATCTCCTTGATCCTCTTCGCCATCTCAACGATCTCCGCATCCTCAAGTCCCAGAATATAATTCACGATATTCTGCCCCAGGCCTGCAGGATACGAGTCCCAATGACTGTACATCGCTCGACGCTGCGCATGAATGATAAGACCGAGGAGACCGCGGGTGCCCATTGCGATATAATAGACGTTACGTTCGGATCTTTTCCTTTCTGCGCACGAGGTAATGAGGGAACGTGGAAATGAGGGTTGATTTTTGAGGTATGAATTATGGGGGAAAGGAAGAGGTGGAGGTGCATGCAAGGTGAGGGACAACAAATGAGTGCTTGGCAAGCGACGGGAGTGTGAAACACGCCTGCCATAATATTGACTCCCAAGGACGCGCTTTAGGCAACCAGCCAGGCATGTCTACTAGCTTCTGCATTGACGTATGGTGGGTTTTCACGCTCGTTATAGACCAGGTGAAGATGTTGGTGTTAGCAGAGATTTGATCATAGAACTGATGTTCACACTTCCTCATATCGTAAATGAAAGCTCAACGTACTTCTCACAATCCATCCAATTACTTTCCCGACCCTCGCTTTCTCCACCATCTACTCCATCCAGCTAAGTGCTAATCCCTGGCGAATATATTACAATTTCAAATATAGTCAAAGTACTATTAATTCCGAGATCTAACCATCAAACACGAAAATCCTGTAGTATAAGCGTCGAACTCTAGCTTCTAAAAAGCCTCAAACCATACACCAGCAAGTCAAGAGACAAATCACAGGATACTTCGAGATGTTCTACAAGCTTCCTAAACAGTCCAAGCCCCTTACACATGAGAACTATGCCATGGCTATACGCGTTACACTCATCTATATTTCGCGAACTTTGCCGACCGTAAAAAGGACTTGAAGAAGAGCTGGAGGCCTAGCGTCCATTAAGCGAAAGCTAAGACTCTAAGACTCAATCAAACATGTAAAGAGAGATGTCGCCGCGCACTGACTCTACGTGTATACGAGCCTGGCAGTTCTGCTGAAAGTTTGTTCGCCAGTCCTTACTTTGAGAAAGATACCTCGTCGAGGACAAGCCGTGTCAGACATGAACACTGGACAGAAAGTAGCAGGCCCTCCGAAATGGCGTTCTTGTGCGTTCAAAGCCGATCCTCGATGCTAGTGACCTTCCGAGAACTATTGCATATCAAGCACGTTGCTATTCCAGTAGTGTCTTCACTTCTCAGTGCTAATAAATTGCGATTCGTAACTCTGTATTCACACTTCATGACTCATGAAGTTCGAGAGGGACGTCCGGCGACACGAGAGCAGCAACTTTACTGCGCTCTTTTTAAGAAATATATACGACCCGTAGCCGAGAGCAACTCGATATAACTCTGTAGTCGGTATGATCCAGAGCAAAGAAAGAAGTGTCTCCTATTTCTTCCAGATCATTAATTGATTGATTCACTTATTTATAGAAAATGGCAAATCAGCATCTAATATCATCTGCATTGACTTCTCTCAGCCTGGGCTATCTTTCCGCCAACCATCAAATCATCATAATTCTACTACCTCCTTCTCCTACGCTCGAGCAGCAATCTACTCTCTCTTGATCTACGTCCCGCTCCATGCTACTCACAAACTGTTCTTCTATCCATTTTATCGCAGTCCTCTCCTCGTCCTAGCTCAAGAACCAGTACACCATCCTTTCCCGCGTTTCTCCCTCCTGTCACTAAGTCTCACTAAACTCACTACTACTCACACAAAAACCCAGCGCGATAATCTACTGAAATCCATCCTCCGCCCCAGCACCTCCCAACAGATTTAACGCTTTGTGGAAACAGTCCCCAACGATGGCGTGATACGATTCCTCGACGTCTTGAAATTGCGATCACTGCGCCTAAGTGAGAGTTCAGGGAGCTGTGTTGGTAGAGGTACGTGATTCCCTCAAGCTTCAAAGCGCTTTCCAGGCTTTGAAGCTGACCGAATCGCAGGGTTCGCCATTGTAGAATAATGCAGTGCTAGCAGTCTTGTTAGAAAGCTTTGACTTCAAGCCTGTACCGGGTACCACTCCAGATGATATCTCTATTGTGTTCCAGATCACGGCGAGGATCAGAGGTGGCTATAATGTGCGGACGAGTATTGTTGACGGAATGTAGCTGCGAGTAAGAGATGTTCAGATCCGACAACTCTTGGCTGTATAATCATGGGTAAGAATTTGGTATGGAATAGCCAACTATCGAAATCCACCCGGAAATAACTCAGATTTTGATCCCTTCATTGACTTAACAGGATAGTGGCCATAATAATTACCCAGTGTTGTATTATCCACAGAGTACATTGGTCTTGCCGGTTCCTTCTCCGGAAAGACTGTACTTACCTCAGAACGACACCAAACGTTACTTGATTGCACAAGCAAGTTTTATATCGAACAAGTCTTGCGTGACGATGGCTACCACTCTTTCAGTCATCCCGCTCATTCTCATCTAGGGACACTGGCTTGTTGAGACAGACACTTCTCAGAAAACCTCTTAGACACAGCGGCGTACACTTCCTCGCCACCCCATTCCGAATCCCCAAGAACCTCTTCCCGCTCACCCATAACCTCCCTACTCAAACTTCAAGTCAATCAGCCAGACCCGAAAAGACATGTCTATTTATATACCTCAGAGATAAACGAGACTCGTATACCCTCCATCCACGTACGGGAAGGCACATTAGAATACCAGAATGCTTAGGTAACCTCTTCCTTTCCCCGTTTCTCCGTCCTAACAACTAATCACCCCTAGATCAGCCTACTCAAGACTTACACATCCAAACAACCAACAGCAATATGAACGCCTTAAGTCCTCTTCTCGATACCTATTATTTGAAATCCGATGAGGTTCGATTTCTATAGTAGAAGTAGCTAGTTATATAGGTAATTATAATATAAGCTGATTAATAGCTTATAATCTACTGCTCCTTATTAACGTATAGTATTCAGATATAGTAGTTATATACGTATTTGACTACGTATTCATATACGTAATACACTACTTCGATGTGATCATTCCGATCATTCCGATCATGCCGTAATTTACCGACCTAATTCAACAATACCACTCCAGTGTCCTCCACTGAATCATCTACTCTTGTACCTTATAGGCTAGCGCCTTCTATAGCAAATTATAGTGATAAAACTACTGGATTTGCTGTAATTCAGGCTTATACTTGGTACAAGTGGTAATTATTCCACAAAGTGGAGTCTGTGCGCACTTCTACGAGTTTCTGTCGATAATGCTCTCAGCAAGGTGTTTCAACTGATGATAAAAGCAATACTACCTTGAAGTATATAGTAAGCTGGGGGGAATTATCACCAAGTATCTCGAGTGGACGTCCTAGAATTGTGGATTAATTGCCTACAGTACGAAGTACAAGAGCCTACGGCTATGCCCTTCGGCAGAGAGATCTTCGTCTATTCCGCGCTCTATTACAGGCGACTTTACAGCCAAATCTCATGGTGATAAATGCACTTATCATTTTTAGCTCGCTTAGTTAGTGTATGTTAATTTAGCTTTTCACATCTCCCGATTTAGCTATTGCCTATTTTGTATGGCTTACAGCCCTTAGCTTCGAAGCTATTTTCAAAACATAAGGTTCAAGTGACGCAAAGTGCCACGTCAGTTCGAGGCTAGAGCGTTAAACTGTTCAAGTCATCAGTTGAATATTTACTACATCGGAGTATACTTAACAGTTTGTGTAAACGCGCATAAGAGGTACCGCGTTAATGTGTTACTCAGTTAAGGAAATTGTTATTCTCATTACATTTCAAAGTTGTCACGTAAAAATCCAGATGAGATTTCCACTTACTATGGTTCCCCCTGAATAAACATCAAAGCCGAAGTTTTACGGATTGAAGCCCTGCTTCTCAAGCTCTGAGTGGTTATATCCCCTAGCAGATTCTTAAACACGAGCCAAAATCTACCTAGGTAGTCCTTTGTACTATGGGCCCCCTCAATAAACATTATAAGGGATAAATCGGGCCCCGTGTAGGTAGCGTCTAGGCGCGTCCATCTAATAAACTAGCTCTTTTCAATCTCGAGTAGAGTAAAAGTCTCTCTCTTGAACCTTCTATAGCTACCCTTACTATTATAAAGGACTAGATTTTAGCTCGTGTTTGAGAATCTGCCAGGGCATACAACCACTTAGAGCTCGAGAAGCAGGGCTTCAACCCACAAAACTTCGGCTTTATTCGTGCAGTTGCCACCGACCTTTGGTTGGGATAATGCTTGAAATGAATCACATGACCCTACCTACGGAGGTGTCCCCGATCAAGATGTTACGTAGCAACATGTTACAGCCGACTAATATCTTGCTTGGCACCACACTATACCACTAAGATTTTGCGGCCATGACAGCTTCCATCAATGCAAATAAATACAGAATGATTGAAACGATGTGAGTCAAGATTAAACATCTAAACTCAAATCTGCTAGGTTATCACTTGGAGGTTCGAAGGCACATGACGTAGGCAGGTGGTAAGAAGGTTCCCGAGTCCGCTACGTCTCTTTTCCGCTTTTCTGTATAGTCTGTAAAGACAGGTCTCTTACAGGAGTTTTGTCGCGCTTGCTGGTTTACTCGATTTGGCATGATTATTCAAAGTTGGGTGCGCCGGTGAAATCAATTGCATCAACTTGCATTAATTAAGAGAGTCACTGCTTCAAAATCTTAGTAGCACGGTATAGTGCCAAGCAAGCTATCAGTTAGCTGTAACATGTTGCTAGATGTAACATGTTGGTACGAGGTACCCCCGAAGGGATGTCACGTGATTCACTTTAAGCGTCGCTACCATGTAGGGAGTTGCTAACGGCACGATTAACGTTTATTCAGGGGGCGCCATAGTAATAGTAAGGGTAGCTATAGAAGGCTCGAGAGAGAGACTTCTACTCTACTCGAGATTGGAAAGAGCTACTTTATTAGATGAAGGCGCCTAGACGCTACCTACACGAGGCCCGTTTTTTATCCCTTTTAACGTTTATTCATAGGGGGCTATAGTACTATCTACCACTATAAATAGCGCATAAAAGATTCATAAAGGAGCCCGGCAGTCGGTGTAATAGGTAGTCTATTCTCGAAAGTATAACTACTATGCCTCCCCCTGAATAAACGTTAAATCTTACGCCCTTTCTACAGCTGAATTTTTTACGTTTATTCAGGG